>LPNX010848241.1:2313-37729 GCA_001517045.1 Pseudotsuga menziesii
AGTCATTGCCTAGTCCGAGTCCGAGTCCGAGTTGACCCTCGGCCGATTCCGAGTCCGAGTCCGAGTTTTAAAACATTGCTGTCAACTACTCCTAGCTCCTCCGTTTAGGCTAACTCCTAACGAAGCCAAGGGGGGTAGTCCCTAACAAAGAGTTTCTATGGCTCAATGTGTTTAAGTTCAGTTTTAATGTTCGAATAATGCGGATGGGTGTTGTTTAGGAGTTATTATGATGGAAGATGATTATAATTAGATAACTGAAAAATTAAACATAATACTATGAACATGTATTTACAAAAAGTTCCGAACAAAGTCCCAGGAAAAGGCTAGCGGACCTCTGAATTTTGATCACAAACAAGTGTACTTGTTCAATGCTCTGGCGGCTCACCGAAAAACCCACTAAGTGCAAAATTAGTGGATAATATCTGGCTCCAACTACGGGACGTGTGCTCGATCTAGTCTCTTATGCAAGGAGAGCATACGAGAACAAAAGTATCTCTGGTTTCCACATACTGTAAGAACATCTCAACTTGACAAGATAAACCTCAATAACACAAGTTTTATGAAAAAGAGCCAATGATCCAAAAGTTGCTTTATTCAAAGGAATGACAAAACTTAATTGAAAAAATTATTTATTCCTAAGTATAGAAAGAAAATGCTAAAGTAAATGCTCACTTTAAGGAGCCTATTTTCCTACTCTAAGAATGAAAATAAAAATGGTTATGTGTAATCATAATCCAATGTAACCACCTAAGCATTTTATTAACGTAAAAAGGTTTTTCCTTTTCTTTGGTTACCAGCCAAAACAAGAATATTTTATTTAGAAAATGCAAACCTACGTGATGATCCAGAATGGGCGGGCTGGATGGGAAATCATAGGCATGAATAATGTCATCAAACTTCTTCCCAAACTGGTAGGTGCTCGCGCAGGATGCTTCTCCATGATTGGATAGCGCTGATATACAAATCGGGATGATGAGGCAGGTCGACTACTCCATCATGCTGATCATCAAGGCTTATCAAATGATAACTCGTTGTATAAACCACAAGTTGCTCCAAAACATAAGGAACATCTAGATGTGAAGATGATGGCTGAGAAAAAACTTCCTCTAGTTGTACCCCATCCATGACTGCATAGCGTTGATATACAAATCGGGATGATGAGGCAGGTCGACTACTCCATCCTGCTGATCATCAAGGCTTATCAAATGATAACTCGTTGTATAAACCACAAGTTGCTCCAAAACATAAGGAACATCTAGATGTGAAGATGATGGCTAAGAAAAAACTTCCTCTAGTTGTACCCCATTTGATTCTTCACCGCACTGCTTTTTCAAGTCCTTGTTACAGATACTCAGACTGACTGATCTTATGAAAACTCTGAATGTTCTTCTTTACAACTTTCATAAGCCTCGGAGTAAACACTCCCCTCGCTGGACACATCATAGATGAGATTCTCAAAAATATTTTCAAAAATATCATAGGTTGGATTTTCAAAAAAAATCTCATAGTCATCATCGCCATCCATGTCAAATATGAGAGATGCCTCATCACTAGTATCAAGTCCCTGGCTACACTCCTCATTCTGCTCAAAACAATCTTTTTCGAAAAGTTGGGTTTCAAAGAGATCACAGGGGACCCAAATCTCCAAATATTTGTCATCAGGTGGAGAGCATGGAGGATTCTCATCACACAGAACTTCTAAGATTGGATTTTGAATTAAAGTCTCATAATTATCATCCATCTCAGATGTAAGGGATTCTTCCTCACTTGTATCACATCCCTGGCTATATCCCTTCTCATGATCATAGTCATCTTCTTCAGAAAAAAGGTCACAAGGTAGTAAACCTTCCAAACTATCATCATTATGCTCATTTGTAGGATTAGTACCAAAGTTTTTAGTGAGGTTATCCAATTGTTGACTATAATCTTCGACTTGACCTCGGGTTTCTATGGTGACAGGATGGAGCTGTCCAACTGCGTTAATGTACTCAGGCTCTCTTGAATATTGTTTTTACTCTCTCCACATTTCTCCGGCAATATCATGCATGTCACCTACATAGTTTATGTACTCAGGCTCGCTTGATGATGCTTTAGGTTCACAACCCTCTGGAAAACCATGCTCTTGAATATAGCATGCATAATAGCAGCCAAATTCCTTATGGAAATCTATGCATGCCCTACAAAATGGTTTGTAAGGCTCAACCATATTAGTAGCCTCTAGCTGATGAGGAGGCCTCTGCTCATGGTTGGGATTCTTTCTCTGCCACGTTGGCCTTGCAGGGATGGTTCTAGGAGGTGGTGGAGGTTGAGTTCTTTCAACAGTTATGACCCTATTCTGAACCTCTTTAATCTGTGCTAAGTGCTTCCTTTCCATGTCTTGCATTTTCTCTGTCAGGTCCATGAGCTTCTTCTCATAAGCTTCGTTTGACGACTCTTTTCCTTTAGGTTCAACAGTTTTAAGAGGAGTTGATGATCTAGAGTAACTCTAGATGTTTGACTATCTTGAAGACTGCATATTCTTATCAATTTTAATGGCCAAATTCTGAGCTTGAAGTAAAGTAGTTGGCTCCTTGTCTCTAATCTGGTACTGGATCTTGCCACTTAATGCTTCTATGTAATAATCCAAAGTAGAAGCTGCAGGAGGACCATAAGTGGCAGGGATGGAATTTGACAACTCTGTGAACCTATTATTGAACTCATCCATGGTTTCTGTTTCAGATTTCTTCATACTAGTCAAAGCTGCTACTAGATGTCTCAGTTCCTTTCTACTGCCAAACTTTCCAAGGAAAGCAGTTTTGAAGTTCGCTATGGTAGTGAAAGAATTGCTTGGCAAATTATCATACCAATTGCCAGCTTTGCCATCCAAAGACAGAGCAAACAGGGTCATGTAAACATCTTCATGCTTGTCAGCACCCCTGACATAAGAACCACAGTGTCTGGAGAAATTCCTGATGTGTTGCTCAGCAGAGATAGAGGCATCAGTGCCATTAAAAGTCATAACCTTGTCGATAGCCTTTTCGGGAATGTCATGAAGCTGACCTGCTATCTGAGTAAAGTTGAGTTGAGTAAAAAACTCACCCATTGTGTTAAGGAAACAGTTATTGTTTTGAAAATTTTCTAAGTTTTCTTGAAACAAAAAGTGGATGTCTGAAACAGACTCAAATCCAAGTTCTACAAGGATCCTACGAGAAGCTAGTTTGTTCAGTCTCCTCCTATGAACCTTTTCAGGGTCAGGGATGAAATTGAGCAAACCTTCAGAGTTTCTTCTAGTCGAATACCTTGAGGTGTTAACTGACAGTGGAGTCGCCAGGTGGATTCAAGTCTAATTCCTGAGAGTGATTGGACTAAAAATCTACCAAAAAAGGGGAAAAAGGTAAAAAACTAAAAAAGAAACAAAGGTCATCCAGGAACAAAAAGATTTGTCTCCAGCAACGGTGCCAAAAGATGTTGTCCGCCGATTGCACACCAACAACAGAAATCTTCCGAAAGCTGTCTCCTCAGTTGAGAAAGTGGGAGAGGTGTGACCTTGGGGACAAGTACAGAGCCAGGTACTGTCACCTACTCCTAGCTCCTCCGTTTAGGCTAACTCCTAACGAAGCCAAGGGGGTAGTCCCTAACAAAGAGTTTCTATGGCTCAATGTGTTTAAGTTCAGTTTTAATGTTCGAATGATGTGGATGGGTGTTGTTTAGGAGTTATTATAATGGAAGATGATTATAATTAGATAACTGAAAAATTAAACATAAGACAAAAGATCAATCCACGTTGCTATCATAAGATTTATAAGATAAACAATATATTGAGAACTCACAAGATAATGCAACATTCAAAGATATAAACTTTACTCAAAATATCCAATGGACAAATGGCCCAGATTATCAATAATGCATAAAAGAACGGACCAGTGCCTTATGGAGTCAACTTATCAGAAATGCTTAAACATACTGAGGATGTGAGTTTGAAAATAGTGCCGATGAATGTGTATTGCGATTAATCTTGGCTTATTGTAAAGTCTTTTAATGGTCTTGTTTAAGTTTCAACAAAAGGTATCAAGAGACCAACCGAGAAAATCTTCCGGGTTACTCCGTTCAGGAAATGGCAGCCCACCCAGTATCTCAGGCTGGTATCGCGAAGATTGACCAGCTAGCTGAGAATCTAGACAGCAGGGGTTCCGGCGCCCTTACTAAGAATGACTTGGGAAACCTTCTACAACGTCGGTGCGTTGGTTATGGGATAAAATTTTATTATGTTGAATCTTGTGAGATTAACAGTCCAATGCCATTTCTGGGTACTCCGATTTTTAGGTCGGTCAAAGCATACTCCGGCTCGGAAACAACGAGATAAATTAATTAAGGGGGAACGTGAGTTGGAAAATTTTATTAAACAAATTAATTAAAACCCTCCGACAGAGAGAGCACTCTTGACTTTGTCTTATGACAAAAGTTCAAGAGTCTTAGCTAAACTATATGCTTGATGCAAGGAAATGCAGTGGGAATGCTCTCCGATAGAGAGTGCTCTTGACTTGGATTCAGGCAAATTCAAGAGACTTAGCAATTAATTAATTAACTTGCAAAAAAAAGTAAAATGACTAATCTACCAAAGAATCTCTTTCAGATTTTTAGGCCTTAATCGGGAGAGCATGGGGGTAAGAAAAAAAACCGAAATAAACAACAACTCTCTGATAGAGAGCACTCTTGATCCACAAAGTGAGATTCAAGAGATTTCTACTTTAAAGCAGTTGAAATACTTTTGAAAGATGAAAATTTTAAATGACAAAGTAATCAACTTAATAATGAAACAAAACAAGCTAATTTAACAATTAGTGTTGTAAGAAAGACAATGAAGTTATTCTAAGTAAAACAAATCTAATCTAAGAACATAAGAACAAGAACACCACAAACCTTCCCCAAATGGGGAGGTTGGAAGTGGGGGCTTAAAAATCCCACTCAAAAAAGAGAAATTTTATTAAGTGTTACAATTTGCCTTGGGAATTTAACCCTTGAAAAGGACTTTTTAAAATAAAAGCTAACAGACTAAAAAGAAGCTCTTTAAGAGATTTTTACACGAAAAGGAGAGTGATTTGTCTTTTTGTTGAAAACCTTTTCTTCAACACCTGCAAAGTGGAAAGAGGAAGAGGGTAGAAAGGAGCAAAAAGGGGGCAAAAGAGGGCTGAAATAAATGAAGAAAAGAGGGAAAAAAGGGCGGAGTGAACAGCAGATAGTTGGCTGCAAAAAAGGGAGAAATGGGGCAGCGAACTAAGCAATAAGAGAGCTGCAAAAAACAGTAAAAACGGGGCAGCAACTTGGGAGAAAAAGTGGCTGCAAACAATGAAGAAAGAGGGCAGTGAAAGAATCACAAAGAGAACAATCAAACAACAAGGTGGAAGGAGGCCAAATCCAACTGAGAAGAAGAGGACAAACAGTCAACAAGACAATCAACCTCCAAACAAGGCGACCACTAGAAGCACTTGTCCCGGAACCGTCCAGTCTAGCTGGATGTACGCAAGGATGCTAATGGGGAAAGAGAAGTAGCCACAAAATTATGTGGCACTTGGGATCAAATCCCAAGCTTACTTTCTCAGGTCAAAACTAACATATGATACATAGAAATATGACGAAAGAAGAGAGATATTTAGATCCAACTTAAGAAAAGTAACCGAAAAGAATCGCTTTTGCTTGATGGATGAGGCAAAGAAACTTATGCTTCTCGACTTTCTTAAAAAAAAATGACTCCTTGTAGAACCTGCAGAATGAATGTTAACCATAAAAGAGACCTTGTATATCGGACAATACCTGAAAGCAACACAACTTCAAGAGAAAAGCATGGATTATACAATATAGTGCTAGATTGTTAGCCTTCAACAATTATACAATCAAATGCTTAAGAATCAAGAGAGAAGGGAGCAAAGAAAGGTATCACCTCACAAGGTGAATCATGGCAAACAAAGAGCTTCCGCATTAACCTCCAAAGTCGTGAACTTTATTAAATCTTAAGCAAAATATTGCAATGAAAATTATCCAAAGCTTCTATGCCAAAAATTCCCCTTTCTATGAAATCGTGACCATACCATGGGTTTTAATTTTTAAAATTTACGGTGAGAAGGGTCCACACTTAATACCACTCACACATTCATACTAACGCTTAGCATGAACTCCATCCATATTGACGTCACCCACTTCCTTTGAATTAATACAAACTTCAAATTTAATCCAAAGTTTCAACTTATGTCATGTGAAATAGAGTCGTAACTTAATATGGGACCCATGCCAAATCATCTTCACCACTTAAAAATTCAATTTTGATTTTAATTTCGACTTTTTAATATTTGGACCTTAGTGCCAAAATGTCCATTTTTAGCATTAAAATGCTATTCTGGTGCTCAATTAGCCGAATGATGACTTTTGGGATACTTTTGCTGGTCGAATGATGGTGAAAGTGACCCCTAGGGTGAAGATGCTGCTCCAAGCTTGAAAATGAGCCCAACCACGCCGAAAACGGACTTTGGATCACACTTTTATTACATTTTGAAATTTTCCATTTAAACCATTAAAAATGGCTTAAAAAACGAAAAAAAAAATTTCTTAGAATCCAACAAAACTCTAGGGGGACCTAGTACATGTTCATATGACTCAATCGAAATGCCTAGCATGACAAAAAATACTGACACGAAGGCTCTAATAACCTCCCAAGGCCGAAACAACAAGACAACTACCTCAGCTTTGGAGGAGCGAGTGAAAAACTCAGAAATTATTGATCGTTTGTTCAACAGCCAATAATAACCAAGAGAAAAAACACTCTGGGCTAGTCGGCTTGATTCCCAAGTCCGGGAAGCCGAGCCTTTTATAAAAATTTAAATGCTAGGAAATTTTTTACAATCTCCCCAAGTGGGTATGAACATGTATTTACAAAAAGTTCTAAACAGAGTCACAGGAAAAGGCTGGCAGACGTTTGAATTCTGATCACGAACAAGTGTACTTGTTCAATGCTCTGGCGGCTCACCGAAAAACCCACTAAGTGCAAAATTAGTGGATAACAGACCGAACCGGCCAACCTTGTAAACCGGTCTGTTTTGCCGGTTTCGGTCCAATTCCGATAACACTACCTAAGACGTAAAATTTCAACTAAGGTATTCCAAGGAGTTTTTTCCCTTGTCAATTATGCTTTACCTGTATCCGAGTATAATCAATGAGGTTTTCTCCCGCTTCCTCCAAAGCTGGAATGCCCGATTTTGAATTTTGGGCCTTGGGGGGTTATTAGAGTCCAACTAATAAATATGAACCTACTAGGCACTATTGGTATGTTCTATGGTCATTTCCTAAGCCCCGAGATGCTTTAAAAATTTGTCAAAAAAAATTTCTACCAACAGCGTTGAGTTTTTAAATTTTTATTTTTTGACTATAGAGAATTAATTAAATCATTTTGACCATGGTTTAATTGAAAATTTTCAATTTGTAATAATTAAGTGGTCCGAGGGGTGTTTTTGGCAAATAAACACTTATTTTCTAAGTCAAAACACTCATTTAACCCCTTGACATACTTATCCTAAGTTTCGGACTATTATTTGGCCTTGAAATTAATATTTTCTCAAAAAACCCAAAAAATGAGAAATATTAATTAAAAGAACAAAAAATAATAAATTGGAGAAAATTAAAATATCTCCAAAAAATGCCAAATTGAATAAAATAAAGGGCTAATTAGCTCGGCTTAATTTATCGGAGATGATTCCAATCAGTATCAATCAGTTTCAGATCAAGTATCGGAGTGTAGCAGTTAAACTCTCAATCAGAAATTCACCCTCCTTTAACTGGCAGGTCAATTTGTTAAGTGTGGTTCATCTATTAGTTGGGTGATAAGACCGAGGGGGATTGAGCCACCTCACCCCCCCTCATTACTACAGCACTCAGTTACAACTCAGTTCAACTCCGAATCAGTGTGTCGAGCTCAGTCAGTTAGGAGTTTCACTTCGGTGTTACTCTTAGTCTGGATTTAGGGTTTTAAGCCCTATCTTTCTTTTCTTTTTGTATAAATAAGAGTCTCTTTTTCCCATTTGTATATGGAGAATTTGCAAGAGACCTCTGCCAAAATTGTAATGTTCTTATTTGTTTAAAGTGGAATAAAAGCGACTTTGGAGGTCCATGCATGGTTTCTTCGTGTTGTGATTTCATCTTGTATAAGGTGATATCTCTCTTAACCCTACTCTCTCGTTTACAATTGCATGTTCATTGCTAGATTAGGAAGGCTATCAATCTAGCACAAAGGTTAACCATTTATCGTCTTTAAGTTGGTTGTCTATGCAAGGTCTTTCAAATATCTAAATCGAACAGGACATAGTCAGTAATACTAGTGTTTTTTGGATATTTGTTTGATTTAGTATTCTAGCACTTATATCTTTTGTCTTTGTGAGAGTTGTGTTTTCAAGGATCACCAAAGGCGGATAAAGGGTAGAAGTTCAACTGATTCTTCACAAAACAAGAGCTTTTATCATCTAACACTTTCATCTTGCAGGATCTACAAGGCTTTTACCTTCAAGTCAAAAAACTTAGCCAACAGGGGCTCTCTTCTCTTCCATCACTTTTGAGATTTTTTCTTGGTTACTAGATCTACCGTTTTAAAGTTGTGGAAAATTTAAAGAGTCATCTCTCTCCAAGCTTTGAACCTATCAAACTTATCCTCCTTGGTTTTTGGTTTAGTTTGATCTTTTTTTCTCCTTGTCTCCCTTCCTTTTTCCTCCTCTTTTACCTCTCCTTCGCTGCCCTCTATTCTTCAAATTTTTGCAGCCACTTTTCTCCTTGTTGACTGCCCCGTTTTTACCAATTTTTGCAGCCCTCTTTTGCTTAGTTCACTGCCCCATTTCTCACTTTTTTGCAGCCAAATATTCCTTTCGTTGGCTGCCCTCTTTTTCCACTATTTTCAGCCTCTTCCTTCACTTTTTTGCAGCCTTCTTTACTGCTGTTTGCTCCCCCTTTTTTCCCTCTTTTTCTCATTATTTTCAGCCCTCTTTTTGTTCCCTTTTTGCTCCATTTTACCCTCTCTCTTTCCTACTTTGGATGTAAAATTTTGCATCTAGTTTTACTTCGAAAAAGACCAAAAATTTGCATTTTAAAAGGGTAGTTTTGCACTTAGAATAAGTTTACATTTCGCACCTAGATTTACTTTGATTTTATTAACGAATAATGGGTGCTTGAGTTATTGTTCTTTTTGTGTAGGTACTAAAGAAGAGGTCAACCAAAGACAAGTCTAAAGACTTGGGAAGATTGAAAAAAAAGTTCCCAACAAGAAGACAAACCACATCCTTTTTGTAAAAGCCATTAGGGCTTCTTCACTCTTTTATTTTTTCAAAGTTCTCTTCAAGGGTTAAAATCCCCAAGCATTGTAAATTATTAATAAAAAGGCTAGTGGGATCAAGCCTCCCATCTTTCCTACTTCCCTATTTGGGGGAAGTGTGTCTTGTGTTCCTTTTCATCTTTACTTAGTGTAGTCTTAACTTAAAGCACTTAGCTTAGTTCTCTTGTTAGACTTAGTTTTCATTTCCACTAATTGCTAGTTATTCATTGAGTAGAATTACTAATTGCTAGATTAGATTTTATTACTTGCACTTTACTTAATTGTTGTGTATCTTGCTCTATAATTGTTAATCATAAAAAGAACACAAAGTCTCTTGAACCTGTCATAAGACAAGTCAAGAGCACTCTCTGTCGAAGAGCGCGTGCATGGCATTCGCATCATAGATTAGATAAGACTCTTGAATCTCACCATAAGGTGGATCAAGAGCACTCTCTATCGGAGAGCGTGGTTTGTTAATAAAATTTGCAACTCATCATCCCCTAAAATTGGAATTTACCAATTTACAGTGTGTATGCTCTACCCGTTCGGGATACCCAGAAGCACTGTAGCTATTTAATTCACAGATTTAATTCCAATTTCACACCTAATAAAATTTACCACCTCGCATTGAGCGCAATATTCTAAGTGGGGAAATCTTTATTGTGGACGCTGGGTAGCTCTCCTTGTTTCGCAATAGTTGGAAAGTTATCGAACGCCTGACTGCAAACCAGATTGTCCAACATGTCTTCGAACGAGGCCACTTAGAATATTTTCGGTAATTCTCCTCGCCTAATTAACAAGATCATTCATAAAACGTACACTAAAAGTTGACCAAGTACATTTGCAAAACAATCTCACAAACATCAGAGACTTATATTTTCAGCATCTTGACTCCATTTTAGGCACTGATCTGTTTATTCTTGCATCATCTTGTTTGGACCATTTATCCATTTGTTTAAGTTATTTTATGCGTGGATGCCTTAATATCCGTCTTATCATTTATCTCGTGTTTTGGAAATAGCAACGTGGAATGCGTAATTGGTCTTTTTCGTGTATATCAAAACTCCTAAACAACATTAATTCTCATCTTCCATCTAAGAGTTATTAAAAAACCTTTTTAAGAGCCTTAGACAAACCTTTTTTAGGGATTACCCCCCTTGGCTTCGTTAGGAGTTAGCCTAAACGGAGGAGCTGGGATCAGGTGACAGCACCTGGCTCTTTGCTTGCCCCCAAGGCCACACCTTTCCCGCTTAGGGAAACAGCCGTCCAAAATATTTATGCTGATAGTGTGCATTTGGCAAACAACACTCCCTTCCAAGCTCTCACAAATAGTAGCCTTCAATCAATCCTAGCACACATTCTAGGGCATTATCCCTTGTTTTGTGGATCCTGGGGACAAATTTCCCTTATTTAAGAGATTTTTGTTTGATTTCTTATTTATGGGGACATAATCCCTAGATTTTGGGGCCCAAAATCCCTGTTTGATGGAATTTTGTTGGGGAATATGCTCTTTCTAAGGGGGGGCGCACCTCTCTTGGTCTCTTAGACTCCTAGAGGTGGTGTATTCTCATAAGGAAAGGTTTGACACATGGCTAAAAAATCCTAGAGGTGGCGCACTTACCCATGCACGAAATTTGACACATGGAAAGGCTCCCTTCTTGCTCCTAAAGCTATATAAGAAGTGTTCTTTGCTCATTGTATTTCATGGTTGGATTTTGGAGAGTTCCTTCTTAGAGCCTAATAGATATATCATTCTTGCAGATTTTGTGGCATGTATGGAGGTGCTTTCTTACTGAATGTGTGGCATTAATCTTGCCTGGAGCTTTCAAAAGGTTGTGAGTATTCCTAGCTCTTTTACATTGAAATTTCTATGTTTTGGGTTGGAGGCCATAGAAGGGTATTACTACCTCATTGGAAGGAGTAGGTTTTAAATTAATATCTATTTTCTTTTCCTTGGTGTCTATGCACATACGAGAGTAATTTTTGCATTCATTCTTAATCTGAAGGTTATAATATTGATCTTTTGTGTGTATGGTGCACCCTTAAAGCTAGAAAGGAAGTGGATACTTTATTTGATCCCTTCCCTTGTAAAACCTAGTATATTCTTGCACTTTTCTAAGTAGGGTTTGATCAATCATGCAACCCTTCCCCCTTAGTGACATATGAAGCAAGGCCTTCCTAGATTATACTTCTTTGACTCCATTTTCCCTTAGTGGATTGGCACTTGTCTCTTGATTGATTTCTCTCTATCTTCCCATCACCTTTTCCATTATTATTTGTCTATGCTACAACCATTTTGCTTGAATTACTCTTCATTTCACCTTGCACTCATTGCCTATTGCTCTGGTAATCCTAGTTTAGGAAATTAGTTGGAGAAGAGCCAACCAAAAGTGTGAAAGGGGATTGTTGTGGTGACATTAGCCTTTTGCTCTTGTGTTATCCTCGGCTAGCTTGCTTTTTTGGGACTTTAATCATACATGCTAGTTTGGGAGGTAACAGATTGTATGGATGTTGGATCGTACAATAGCAAATAAGATTGTATGGAACAATACTCCTATGGTGGCTAGCTGGAAACTTGCTACTCTCTTTTTTTAATTTTGGTTCACCTGCGTCACAGGCTACATCCACAGAAAGAACAAAGACCTACTATTCACGAAGAATCAAGGTATCCCCAAGGTCACGAGCTAGATTTTAACCTGGGTGGGGAGTATCACAATCAATGCTCCCAACCACCCATTCTAGGTTCTGTTGACTAGCATCTTGTTACTCTTTTGGATGGAACGTTCTCATTCTTCATGGGCATATCTTAGCACCGACGGTCTTCAATCTCATAACCTCATCTAATCACACCTTTATTATTCTCCAAATCATCATGTAATGCAAACGAAGAGCATATTTAGCAAACTAGCCCTAGGCACTCTTCCACTCTAATACCATATTACAAAATCTAAATAAACACATGAGAGAGATCGCACAATAACACAAGATGATATTATGAGTAACTAGTGCAAAAATTGCAATGTTCACCCTGTTATATATCAATGTTCACTGAGCAAGTCATTTCCACTTATGAATGTGGAATAAACCACTTTACACATAAAGTTAACATTAGCCTAACTTAAAGTCATAGAGTGACTTTATTACATAGTAAGACGTATATTCTAACACTCAACATAGGGTTGAATGTGGCCAAAATACAAATGAAATAGGGTATATAAATAACCAACTCAATATACGGTAGATCATGCCTGAAATACAACATGACATTGTGTATATAAATACCCAACTCAATATAGTTTCGATCATGGCCAAAATAAAAAATGATAGTGAGCATATAAATACTCAGCTCAATATAGGTTCAATCATGGTTGAAATACAAGTGAGAGTAGGTTTATAAATACCCAACTAAATATCAAAGTGGGTTTATAAATAGTAAAGATTCAACTCAATATAAGTTAGTATTGGTCGAAACACGAGTGGGTTTATAAATACCCAACTCAATATAAAGTTGGCCATGACTGGAAGTGAAAATTACACCCCTATTGCCAACAACCCCATTTAATTGACATCGTTGCATAAGAGTCAAATCCCCCAAAACGCCATATCTCTCACACCAATACAATGTCACTTCTAGTGAAGAGGGCCTTTGGCATATGTATAGAAGAGACCTCTACAAGGTAGCATTTGGACAAGTCATCAATAAGGTCCTCTTCACAATATGCCTGCCCCCAATCACTGTAGGAGTATTATCATAATGTGGAGAAGAAAGGTCCATTGAAACATGCTAAGAAGCTAAACGTACAAGGATTGGCACAAGTTCTTGAGAATGGAATTGTCGAATGTAATGCAAGTTGAATGCACCAACATCATAAAGTGAAAGAGAAAGATCCAATGAAACATGAGGAGAATCATCTATAAGTAGCAATCAAAAAGATCTAGGCAAACTCTGAGTAGGAAGTGTTGTTGTAAAATTTAGCAGTCTTGTGATTGAAAGGAAAATCAACTGCTTAAACCAGCCAAACTCGAAGATCTATCCCTAAGTGTCACACAAGTAGGCCTCTCTCTATTAAGGTCTCCTAAATTCCCTACGGGAAATCTAGACTAACGACAAGAAGTGACCCCAACTAAACTTTCTAGAGTACTAACTAGGGGTTTCCACATGCGATGTTTAAAGACACAACAAGGTGGCCTAGCCTTCTAAGTACTAGTTTAATTGAATTTTCAGGTGACTAAGTATACTTGGAAATTTAAAGGGGCTTGAAGTAATGCACACCTAGTGGGATGATTGGAGATCTTAAAGGATGTTAGTGGAAGTTCAAGTCTTCAAAGTGGCTAAGGGAAAGAGGATTGATGTGATTTCTAGCCACACTAACTTACTCTCAACATATAACTTAAGATGCTAATGGATCAAATCAACAATGTTATGAAAAACTTCAGAAAAAGAGATTATTAAGAAATTCCTTGAGCAAGTACAACTTAGCAATGTTGAATGTACAAGTGAATTAAAGCATGAAATATCAAAAATGTAGATATAAGAAAAGTATTTAGCAATTGAATTCACTCATAAGGAAATCTTGCTCAATAGTTGTTATACTACCAACACATAAGTTACTTGAACAATATAATCTGAATATCTAGGTGTTGAAACAAGTTCCCAACATCAAATAATCATTAAGGACTTACAATAAATACTAGTATAGAGTCTAGACCCATCTAACTCTAGTTCTACAAAGCGCCAAGAGGGATCAAATATGCAAACCTTTCACCACTAAACTACAACACATATCCCTCTCACCCCTATGTTATAGCACACCGATGCATCCATTCTTGTTTTTATTTTTTATTTCTTTCATTTTTATTTTTTTTTATGGTACAGATGGACACTTTCCCCCCACCTAGGCTCCACTATGATACAACACATTGATCCATGCATTCTTTTTTTTTTATGGGACAAACGGACACTTTTCCCATGTTATCACATATACATTTGTGGTTGGGCTACCATGATGCAGCATACAGATCTATCTCTTATTCTATTCCGAACTATTTTTCACATGGGGTTTTAGGATGGATCATTACATCCTCAGCCATTTAGGAGCCTTGTTCAGTAGAGTTTCCTTGCCAAGACTGAGATTCATTAGTTCATTGAGATGATTTCAATGATGACCTAGTTCATTTGAGCAGAGTAGCAAATCATATATGGTACACACGATTACAGAGGGGCCCTATCAGATGGAGACAGGTATATATGGTGAGATCAGGTATATGTTTCCCTGGTTTGATTTTGCTCTATGATGTATGTCAAACACCTAGGATTGTCTTGTTAGAATGATCATGGTGACCTATATATATATATATATATATATATATATATATATATATATGTTGATGCTTGAACTTGTGCTAAGACTAATCAAAGTGCTTGATGTTGAAGACTATTGCTCATGCCATAATTTCAGTGTTCCACGGGAGCGTGCCTCCCAGGGTCGGGGGCTCGCCCCCTACGCTTCCCACCCCCCGGGGGCTGGGGGGCTCCATGGGAAACGTTTCCCAGCGCCCTCCTTTCTGCGAAACTTGGGGAAACGCGGGTCTAGGAGTTTCCTAGATTGGGGAGCTCCCATACGCCCCCTCCTGAAAATGGGGGGCTCCGACAAGCCCCCACTACCCTCGATTTTTAACTTTTTTTACTTAAAAAAGAAATGGTTCATCTTAAATTTTAGGCTTTTACACTAAATGGTCATTTTAAAACAAAATAGAAGCAAATAAAAAGAAACAAACATCGATATGATATGCTTGGGTATAACGATTACATTAAATTACACTAAATTCTTCGGGAACATAAGCATGCTAGTATGCAAATGGTGATGGGATGAGGAATTGATATGTTTATATGTTGGGGTTCATATTTTTATTATTTTTCTTCTTTCTTTTTTATAATTTTAGAGACCAACCCCCCTATGTTAGGGACCCTGACGCCTCCCCGCCCCCCAAAATACACCAAAATTTTGGGGTGTCTCTACACGTCCCCAATGTGCGTTTCCCCGCTCCCATGCCCCCCGTCTTGGAAACTTGGCGGAACACTGCATAATTTATGCAAATGTCAAACCTTAGTGCTATGTTGGTTCCATGTGTCATTTGTTCCCGTCCATCCAGTTCATCCATGATTGATCCTTAACCCATGACTTTAACTTGATCAAGACTTATGAGATTGAAGATCAATTTCCCCACTTTGACCCCTATGCATGATGGATCCCATGTTTTTTTTGTCTCGGCTCTAAGTTATCTCGAAGAGTGTCAACTAAAAATTGAAGCAATGTGTCTACCATCATTACATGCATTATGTGCTAAAAATGCTATATGTTGAAATGCAAAGCCCTCAAACAAAAGCAAAATGTGTCTTTAGACACAACTCAAAAAGGGCTGTAAAATAAAATTGTGAAAAGGCCTAAAGAAAAAGCAGTGGATAAATATATGCCAAATCTAAAGACTGTTGGCCACTATTTGAAATGTAATGATTATTTCCTCACGGAGCCTGTAGGTTTTGATGTGAGATGGGGCAAGGGGTCGCTCATTCACAGTGTCCCCTAGGATCTCCGCATTACGGTTCTTGTGTACTCAACACAAGGGTCCTCCTAGTAAAGATCCTCATGGAGCTTGTTCTTAGCTTGGATGTGAGTCGTATACATGTTGTTAGAGTTGAATGGGCTCTTTTCAGGTTAGCTTGTCCACTTGTGAGACACCACCATCCCCTATTGTTCATCTATCATGTGTATGTCACTGTGGTCGCGTGTAATTGTCAGCATTCTGAAAGATCATATGGTCAAAGTCAGCTACAAGCCATCTCCCTTTGCCTTAGCCTTGTTTTCCATCTTCACCCAGCGTTAGCATACCGTTTAAACTTTGTAAGTATGGCATGCACAAGCAGACTTCCAGAAAGTTTCAAGATTTTTCAAAAGCACAAGTATATCTTACTTACTATTATTATTATTATCACCATGATTATGAATAACATGATTTAAGTTGGGTTTTGATATACACCATTGAAGCATTTCTTACCTTGGATGCATGCAGGATCATATGGGTACAGTATCTCACCTCCAATTGGGTACTTTGACCTGGTCAACCTAGTTGACCTAGTCAAACATGGTTCCCAAGGCAGTGGCTCAAAAATCAACATTGCTTATATTTGTTCCAGACATACCCAGGACCAATACTGTGGTTTCATTTTTGAGAGTTTGGCCCCAGATCTCCTGATCAGTGATTATATCACTTTATTATTGGCCAAATGATCAAATTTTATTACACATGGCAGTGGTTTTGGTTCTCTTAGAGCATTGCAATGTTCCAGGGGGTATGAGTAGTCACTTATACCATTCTCTTGTGTCTTTGAATCATTCAGTACAGTCAGTTTTCCCCAGTTCTCATCCTGGACAGAGTTATGGTGATTTTATTCAGTTCCAGAGGATGTACCACCAGAAAATGAACTAAGGAATTCACTGAAAAAATCAATTTGGCCTATTGGGTCAAGGAAGGGGCTTGGAAACTTGTCAAATGATGTAGTTTGGCTCCCCGAACATTTCTTCAGCAGTTTCAGTCAGCATTTTGGTCCGGATTATTTTATTATTGGCTCAGACAATGAGGACGTCCCCCAAGGGGTGTCCCTCAACTTGGCCATTTGATGTGTTATATTGTTATATCTTATGATATGAGGTTGCAATGGGGCCTAGATTGAATTAAGCCCCTAGAGACCCCCATTTGATGTATTATCATGATCACATCTTATGTTATATTTAATTTTGACTTAGACAAGGTGTTCTTGGGCAAAAGTGTGCCCCCCCTTGATCTAGTCAATGTGATCCATGTATTAATCCATGTAAAGTTGATCTCCACCGTTGATGATGTTAAAATCTCAATCGTTGGATGCAAAAAAGAGTTAGGTTTTACGTCTCTCAAAAGCTATACAAAGACGAAACCCTCCCCATTGTAAGCTATGAGCTCTAGCACCGGAATATTGAATAAAGAGATTTTCTCTGGGACTACACACTTGTTCCTTGTTTGGTGAATCAATGAGATGATGACTGGCATTGTTATTCTTTTGCACTGAGATAAATATGGCATAGTGTTTGTACCTTTTTCTTGGTACCCGTTCATCTACAGGTTGAAGGAGGCAATTCTGAGGGAGGTGCATTGGTGGGGAGGCTCACTCTGTTGTCGAAACCCAATGTTGGTTTATCTTTATGATTTCTTTTCCCTGTACTTTATTTATCTCACAGATCCCATTTTATTTGTTGTGTTAATTGTTTTTCTTTGGCGTGACAGGTTGAAGGGTCACTATATAAAGCTTCGATTCATTAAGACCTTGCTCGAACTTCTCATTTGATCGAAAGGAAAGCATTCTCCATCATCAAGGAGACCATCAGCATGATTCAGGTACGTTTCTCATGTAAGATATCCATCCTTTGATTTTCTCATGCATTGCCTGTCACTTCTTTTTCTGAAAAAAGCCCTCATTAGAAGTAGGAAAAAACACTGGATCAATTTGCACTAGGATTCTGCAAATTCGGCGATTTGGGTTTTGTCGTCCATCCCGAAAAATCCCCTCTCCCTCCTAGGCATCAGCATTGGACTCCATTTACCCATTTCCAGGTACTGATCCCTTAGTGAGGTTGCACCCCTCTTAGTCTGGCAGCTAGTTTCCCTATGTCTGTTTTTCTGATTTCACTTGGATTTTCCCTAATCGCTAAATCCTTCATCCAAGTCGGTGTGCGGGAAGCTTTAATTCTTAATATCAACCTCGTCCTGGGAATTTCCCGTTTGTCTGCTTAAATCGACCTAGGGTCCCGGGTTTGATCATTTGAACTAGCACACTAATTCTAGATCTGATCCAAATTTCCATAAGTCACTGTGTCGTCTTACTTGAGTAACATTTCCAATATCTCTAACCACCCCTACTCAAGTATTTTCTTAATTTGTGGCTTATCCCCTGAATCTAGGGTTTCAAGCACTCACCTTACGTATTTTCCATCATGAGTTTGATCTGGTGATTTTCATTTGCTTTAGGTCTGGGTCTCCCCCATTGTCACGTGAGCGTCTCCAGTGTCATAAAGCGAAGGAAGTCCTAACCGACGTGACAACATCTATCTTTTGGGGTTTAGGGTTTTCATAGATCGTTACTTTGGTTGTCTATCCCCTCTGCCATCCTATTTAGGATTACACTACTGGGGCAACTACAAGATCCGTGATAACATCCCCCACCCGCGCTATAGAAATAGTACTTCTCATCGTAATTATACAAGTGTTAAAGCTTAAACAAGAATTGATAGCTGAAAGTGAAATGTAGAAAACATTAACCTTGGATTGCAATAATTTCACTTTAAGGAGAGTTGTCTTAGCCTTTCAAAAAAGTAAGTGTGGGTCTTGATCAAAGAAAATCTTTGCTAAAGGTCAAGACCTGGAGAACCCTTTTTGAATTAGTATTAGTGTTGAAATTTGTTAATGTAATTTCCCGCATTTGTAAGCATGCATTATTAGTAAAATAACTTGGTATAGAGCTAAACTGAGATAATCAAGTTATAATGACTTACATTACACAATGCTAGAACAATTTAAACGCATTCAACACATGAAATGGCTTGCAATAAAATACAATGTGCAGAGATAAAATAAACAGCAAACTTAAAAAACATTCACCATGATAACCAACACAAGATACACATCCATTTAGTTTAATTTTAATTGTTATCTTCGTAGGTGTTTTTGGTATTTTAGTTTCCTTACTCTTTTAGATCTTATGATTAAGTATAATGAGAAAAGGCATGTGTAGTAGCACTTTCCTAAAAAGTTGAATCTAGCTCTCAAGGCTAATTACAATGGTGAAGAAGTTTTCAAAAAAAAAGTAATAGGTGAACTGAAAGGAATGGAGATGATAACATAAGAAGAGGGGAGAAACCAGTGCCTTAGAGAAAAGATTAATAGGGAAAATGGAGTCTATAGCACCCTTCACCGTAGCAATCTTGTGAATCTTCAAAAGAAAAGAGGCTTCTTGGCAATCCAATCTTGGTCCCACTTGAGGCTAAACCGGCATATTTGCTCCACTTCTTCTTGTAAACCTACAATGGAAAGGAGGCTTCCTGACAATCCATTCCTGAAACAAGTTACACAAGAAGGTTAGACAAATTATTAAAGCAGGACTAGTAAATAAACAAGTCATTGCCTCTAGAAGGGAAAATCTCTGTAAACCATGTCAATAATAATAAAATAATGACAATACCATGTGCCTCCTCAAAACCATGAGCATAGCTGAAACCACGTGCCAGAACCATGAGCCATCCTCCCAAGGCAAATCGTTGGTCAAGCAAGCCTCCATGAGCCAAGTTGTTGAGGAAAACCATCCATGCTTGAGGGGGTTCGATCCAAGTATGTGAAGTAGATCAAGGGTTGAGATCTAATTAAGTGAGATAGAGGCATGATGATCCTAATAAGCCTCAACATGTTTCCAAGTGCCAAATCATCAAGTAATGCCTCAACATGTGTGCCCAAATGCCACATAGGCAAATCGACCTCAATAGTAGTAATGTAGTAAAACCTTGTGAAAAATAGTAAAGTGCATCTCAACATCAAATTATAACATAAAGTGCACTCAGAAAGTCTCTAGTAATAATATTTGCCTCAACTTAGGCAAATAAGCTGAAAAAAAACATAGTAATAACCTGCAATAATCTGTCAACCTACTAAAACGTGCATGTAAAACCCCCTGATGGCTAAAAATCACTTAAATGGCAGGCTGTTGGGCAATCTAAAGGTATGTTTGGATAGAAGAACCAAATGGGTGCCCAAAAACACCAAGTTGTTGTGCATTTGAAGGTTGGGTCAAATCCATGCATGATGATAAGATCTAGTAGGCTACTTGCTTATACTATCTAAGTGAGCCTTGTAGATCTGACCAAACTGGAGGAGCATTTTTCCATGCAAACCTGTAGGCTAAAAGTATGACCAAATGGGTATCCAAATCCATCAATAGATCTAGAAAATACTAAAGTGCATCAAATCAATGCACAATCATGAAAATCAAAACTACAAAACACTAGGCAATGTAGCCACCGCCCTGTAGAAGTGATTGATATGAGGCAATAGTGATCAATTTGATGGCATATACCTAAATAAGTGGCCAAATGGGTATCCAAATGTGTGCTTAGAATGCATGAATCCTGTGTATAAAAAAAATATCTTATTAGTCCCTTAGTGAATGGGACCAACCACCATATAAAATTGACCAACTTGCACTAAAATCAATAGTTGTGAAGAAGGCATGATGATATCTCTGTAGCAGTATGATGATGTTGAACTTCAGTCAAAAGATGTCCCAGATGGACCAATAGTAGAGAGTGCCCCAAATGGATCAAAAGTAGTGATGTACATATGCAGAATCAATGTACATAGTAATCATAATGCATTTAACTATTTATTATGAATCATCATATAGCATAGTCAAGAGAAACATGATAATGTACCCCATTAGTATCTTCAATGAGTTCCTCAAATTAATGATATAGGAACATATCATTACCATGTTAGCATCAAAGCATTTACAAGGACAAGTTCTTCTTCGGGGTGGATGCAGATGACAAACCAGGTTAGAATGTGAATTGGCTTAGGTTGACTAAATGACTCTTAGTAACAGGGTAAGGGATTCTTTGTAATTTAACCAACCATGAAAGTAGCAGAGAATATTAAGTGTCTTATCAGAGGGAGGGAGTTATGAGATACCTTTTCCTTTGACCCCAGCAGTAACATTTCCCTTTTTTTCTTTTTCTTTTCACTTTCACTTTTTCTTTTTGCACAGGAATAATGGTTTGAAGGATGTCGGCCTTGATTTTATACCTTTCAGATACTAGTGATGGCATGGCCTTAGCTCCACTACTAGCAAGCATCCATAGCCCCAATGGAATTGCCACAATAATAAACACTACTACGCTTTTCTACAGCTTTTGCAAATTTGCTACTTCTATAAGTTTGCAATGTCTTACAATTGGCACTTCATCTCTACTTGGAGCTTCTCAACATATTAAAGAAGCCACCTTCAACTGCTTGTAAAAACTAATGGATGAAGAATGTGGAAAACTATGTATGGAGCACATGTATTCTTCTTGATGTTTATCACTTTGGTAGATTTCACTTGCTCTAAACGCTTTGTCTAGAAATGTCCATGCTTCTTATAAAATGTCAACTTCATACTTTTTGAGGGCACTACCCTTGATGTGCATTGTTTAACACCCTTCAATATCTCATAAACTGCGATGAATGGGAAATAAATTTGAACCAGAAAGTTGTTCAAAATGATGTGGATCCTTCAACTCAATTGGATCATTTTCTCTCAAGTTACTATCTTGGGACAAATTAGTCCACTTTACTACATTTTCCCTCTGCTGGTGAATGCTAATTTTTCTGCTCCCATACGAATTCATCAACTTAGAAAGAGAAATCTTCAAAAAGGTTTAAAATCACCAGCATAGATCCATTTTAACTTTGGCTCTATGAAGCGCCGAGAAGGATCAAATTCCTTGAGGTGAAAACCCCTTTTAGAGTCCTAAACTTGAGGAAATATTTGAACCAAAAGGATTTGATCTAAACAGTGTTGCTTAAAAACAAAAATTACGTCATTGAAATCATCTCATCCAAAAAAATTAAAAAAATATTTACACCATCAAGATGGTAAATTGTAATAAAGTAATAATCATGTTCAATTATAATACATGTGAAAGAATCATTAATTTGCAATTATCACAAAACTAATATCTAACTTATTGTTCTATTATAAACTTAACAATACATAATCATATATATTTTCCATGAGAATCATCAACTTGCCACTTTTTCCAATTTTGAATCCTACAAATAGGAAAAAACTGCATTCATTCATTGATTATTAAAAAAAAACTATGAGGGACCTAGTACATGTTCATAATGACTCAAAATGATGATTAGCATGGTAATATACATAGACACATAGACTTTAATAACCTCATAAGGCCTAACCACCAAGGCAAATACTCTAGCTTTGGAGATTTGAGTGAAAAACTCGGAAATTATATGTCTCCGACAAACAACATATAATTAACAAGGAAAAAACACTCTAGAGTATCACATTGATAGCTAAGTCTAAGTTGGCCAAGCCATTTACAAAAAGTCATCATGCTACGTCAACTTATTACAATTTCCCTGCAAGGTATGAACATGCAAAAATTTTAAAAGGGACCAAAATTTGGCCCTGAAAGGTCTTCTGAACTTCCGAGCACTGATAATGAACAAAGGACTTGTTCTCATCTTCGGTGGCTCACTGGAAATCCACTTAAGTGCAACTTTAGTGGATAACAGGTCTTCAATATTCTGCAACTTCACTTTAGGGATATTCAAATTCTGCAACTTTTCTTTGGAGTCTCTCTTGCAAATTAGCAAAGTTCCTTGCAATTCCTCAAAATTTGACTTGTGAGTCTTTTCCTTGCAGAGACTATTTTTGCAGGTTCTACAAACTTTAATTTCAGACTCTTCAGCCTTTAGCTTTGCAGGTCAACAACCTACTTTGTGGGTCTTGCAAACTTTCACTCTGCAGAATCTGTAACTTAATCTTGTGAACACAGTCATTTTGGCAAAGTTCTTACCTCCCGCAACTCTACTTTGTGGACATCCTCCTTTCTTCAACTTTATCTTACAGATTTCAAACAATACACACTTCGAAAAAATGATTCTTTTGCAGCAGGCTGATTCTAGTGAGCAGACAATTAGAAGCCAAGTGACTTGTTTCAACAACATTTAACTTTGACAAGTCAAAAAAGACTTGCATCAGCAAGTTAACCAACAGCAGCTATCTTAACCAGTCAAAATCCTCAGCAAAATAATTTTCCAGGAAGTGACAACTTCAATAAGATACTCTATGTGACACTTCTCTTCAACAACAGACAACTCCAACAATCACAAACATCTCCATGAATACTAAGTAATACTTCTTTTAAACAACATGCAGCTTCAGCAATCATAAATATTTTGGTAGCAAGCAGATTGTACCATTCAAAGGCTGAGCATACGAACACAGTTTGATACTACTTTGTAATGTACGAAGGATTGTCAAGTTTTCTTTCATTCCAATACATCTATTTCAGAATGCATACACAAGATTGTTAGAATATATCATGAAAATATAGATATGTCGAGTGTTATATGAAAGTCAATGCGTTAAGTGACCAAGATTATATTTGATGTCAGGCTAGGGATTAGGTGGTTACACCAGCATAACCAACATAAGGGTTCTATCTATTGAAGAGAAGGGAGGTAATTAGAAGAGAGAATGGTACATGAAATTGCGAATAGCCCACCTTGGGCTCCCGTGTATGTACTTGCTGCAACAAATCTTTAGTATAAGTAACCTTTACTTTTCTCTTTACGTTTGTTTGGTTATTATTGTGAATATGTACCCACCCATATGTGAAATTTAACGTAGTATCAGAGAGATAATAGTCTTGGAGTCTGTGACGTTGGAGACCAAGGTCAGAGACCGATATGAAGACTATGTCCATTAGGAGACTGCAGATTCCAAGGGGGTTAAGGTAAAGCGTAACTATAATGACAATGAGAGAAGGCAAGTGCAAGCAGGACGAGGAGTTTACAGAGAAAACCGTAGGTGATTTTTAATTTGGATGATTCTCTAAAACAAAGCATAGAGAGAGAAAAACTACTACTACTTCCGTACATGCTAGAACAAGGCCTCCTTTCCAGATTCCTAGCTAGATCAAGTGAAATTTTGAAAAAACTATAGCAACAATCTCCCTGTGTCCATCTCCCACTAATGCAACAAAATGCTGGAGAAAGTCACTACAACAAGGTTGGAATCATGCACATAAAGCATAGGCCATATGTAGAAGTTGATATACACTGGTTCTCGCAAGCGCCCTTTGCAAATAATCTTGTCAGAGAAAAATAAGGTTGATGTTTTCTCTCTGCTTGTCATATCATAACACACTTTTATTTGTCCTACAGCAATCAAGTCGACGTGTTCCTTTTATGTTTATTGCATCTCAACTTTGGCTTTATTCCGTTGATGACTTAATAAAGTGGACGTTTGACAAGATAGGATTGTTTATGCACACATACAAATGCATTCCCTTTTAAATAGGACCTTTATTTGAACTCCATTGCACACAGTCGGGATGCCATCACAAAGACATCAAGTAAAAAATTTACATGCCACTCTCTACAAGAGATGTCAAGACCTTGAAAATGGGGGTACTACATTACCACACTTTTTCACACATGCTGTTTATACCTTCTTCTATTAAGATTGAAACAACTAAAATTTAATCCTGCACATTTTAATAGTCTCTTAAAGTAGCTCCTGACGCTTAACAAACTTACGGTAATTTTACACAACTTCTGTCTGCAATAAATTACATTAAATTAAGGTTTAAGGAAGGTCTGATCGATTAAAACAAGAAAACAGTAAGTTATGAGGTGCTTGGTGCTTTAAGAACCATGGGTGGAATTTTTATCAAAGACGCCGGTACCTTGCTGAATACCCTAGTCTAGCAGTTTGGTTAAGGACCCATCCATACATAGTTGGTCTTGAGTCCAATAACCTCTGTGGTGCCCAGGCATTGCAATAAGTCCAAATACAACTCCATCGGTTGAATTTCTACTAATGACATGGGCAACCTTCTTAATGCCCTTGTTTGGCATTTTTGTAACGACCCATATCCACAAGTAGTTGGTATTGAACTCGATCCCCTTAGGGTGCCTATTCATCACTACAACTAACTTGAAGCTCCATCAGCTGAATTTCTACAAATAGCAAGGTCACTTTGTCGAATACCCATGTCTGGCATTTTAGTTAAGAACCATATCCACAAGTAATTGGCTTGATTGAGTTCAATATAATTGAATCAAATTTAGTTTCATGTATCCTAACAAATTTACTAGATGGAATCTATATGAAATAGATCATTTTCCCGACAAACTTTATCCTAATTTAAGAAGCAATGGGAAATGGTACTTATTTTTATTCACTTTAATTTTATTCTATTCTCCTTGTTGCTGATGGTGTGGTCCTCATGGCCTCATCTCCAGAGGGGTTGTAGAGACAGTTGGATGCTTTAACTCTTTTTTGCGATCTTCAACAGTTGACGATCAACCTAGGTAAATCCAAGGTTATGATCTTCAATGGGACGGAGACTCAAGAAGACTTTATCAGATCTTCATTTCTTCTTCAGAAGGGAGGGATCGAGATCACTGGCTCTTACACACACTTGGGAGTGCAATTTTTAGGACCCTACTTCAATTTGTGACATGCCCTTCAGCCTTGGGTCAACAAGAACTATGGATCATTAGCCCTCCTCGAGATACAGTGCTTATGAAACCACTTTCAAGACATCCCATCCAAGATGGACCTAATGGACTCCCTTATCCAATCCACTGCTCTCTATGGCTCAAAGATATGGGGGCTTTGTTTGCTTGAGTCTAAAGTCTAATCGGGCCCTTGGGAGAAAGTCCAGACTCTTCTCCTCCAATGCATCATTACATGCAAATAGACAGTTCCTCAGCACATCATCCTAACAGAGTTTGGTGTCCGACCCTTTCAACTTGAGATGATGTTTAGTTCGGTCTCTTTTCTACATTGCATCCGGAGCTTTGCTGACTCAACAATCGAGTGGGACCAATACCCATACTTGGCCTATTGTTCTTCAAAGACTATTGCGTCATCTAGCCCTCCACGATGTGCTTAAGGTTGTTTTGTAGGGGTCTCAATTCTCTTGGAGTCTATGGCCATTCAGATGGACTGACTCCCTCTTTTTAGATATTCTCTAGATGTACCTGGCCACCTCCTACCTACTAGACAAGAATTGAACAAGATCATCAAAAATGACATTTACATGCAGTTTATCTAGATCACTTGGGTTAACCCTTAGGGTGGGTTACACCCTACGATGGCCTTCTATGTTGAGCAATTCTTGGAGATGAGAGACGAACTCATTATTCAACCACAATATACCCTCCACCATTGGTTACATGCTCTTTCAATTCCCCTCGGCCAGTTCAGAGTGGGTTCTCACTAGCTTCAAGTAGAGGCGGACCACCAAATCGACCATTTTGATAGGATCTACCAGTTGTGACATCTTCACGAGGTTGAGACAAAAGAGCACTTCATTTTCCGTTGCCCCGCCTACTATGAGATCAAAGGGAGGTTCCAATGCTTTTTCTGGAGAATTTAGAGCCTCACTAGCTTCTTCAGATACCCCAACCAAAGATGCTTGCCTTTATACATGCAGGAGACCCCCAAGCTTCGAGCCCATATTCTTCAACCTTTTGCTCAACGACATTCAGCCCAACAAATCACTTCCTAATTCACAGTGCTTCCCTCAGGAAGGGGCACTAAGAGATAGCCCAATAGCAGCACAGTCATCATTTCTAGATTTGTATGGACCTGTGAGACCCTCCCCCATCCCTCGGGATCTCAGCAGCATGACAAGACCAAATGCCTCCCCTTGAGGCAATCAAGACCCCCCAAGGATCAACAACGGGCCAGCCCCTTTAAACAACAGCATAATGGGTGGCCCAAGTCTTCCACCAACTCTTCCTATGGACAGCATACTATTTTGAGTTTCCTTCATTTTGGCCTCGGAGGTGGGTCTATTCCATGATAGACCTACCTCATTACTTCTAAGTTCTAGATCTTCTTGCTCTTGGATCTTTTACTCTCGTAAATCGCCACCCCGTGCAGTTTTCCATGCACGAGGTCAAGGTTTTTCATATTTTCCATGACCTAGCAAAGACTTCACGCTCTGTTCTATTTTACTTTATTTCCCTCTTTTGTCTTTTCCCCTTTAAAAGATACCGTTTGGTACTCCTCTTTTGTAATGACATCATTGTACTCAGCAGTCCCATTGACCTATTTTTTCAGTCATTAGTTGGACATTAATAAAATTATCTTAACTTAAACTCAAATATCAAACCTCCCTAAATAGCCCCTGGGTCCTAATCCTACAAATTCAGTAACTCCTTTAAAGTAGCGGACTAGGTATTTTAAGCAAATAATTACTACTTGTCTTGATTATATTCTGCTGGATCTACTTTATCCTTACTTTTCTGAAATAACGCTTTTAGATAATCTCAGAGAAACGAAATTATCCTTGTTTGCAAGAGCTCCACAAATTTTAGCCAATTGCAGTTTTACTTATCTCGACAAAACTTCTTGTCAAAACTTATTTCAAAGATAAACTTGAAACGATAAAGTCCTCTTAATTCAGCGACCTTTACATGACAGAGCTATTATTACTCACCATCATGAGAGACACTTGTCTCAACTGAATTTTTTTGGCACCTAAAATTTTCTGGCCAATCGAATCACTACAGCCAGCCAATACTGCCGCCGTGATGGCCTGCAACAAGATTGGAAAACGTCAGGTTTAAATTGTAGCAAAACAAAACAAAACAAAATTGCTAAATAACGGATTTAAATCAATTGTCATAACACAATAGTGTCCCCACAATCCAGACAAAATTCGTTTCAAATAAACTTCCTTGGTCTATTATCTATATTTATGGTAATTAATAAACGAAACCCATGCAACTATCGTGCTTAATGAATTTGTAATCTAATTTCAGAATCAGATTGATAGCTTCTTGCCTTGGTTCTCAAAGGATGAAGCTGCAATTGCAGCAAATATCTGTGCCATGTTTTCTTTACAATCTCTCCCATGGCTTTTACAGGCCTGCGTCCGAGGGATTCAAGGGATCAGAGGTTCTCTCAACTACCTGTGAAATATTGTAAGCCAAAAATACTTGTAATCTTCCTTCCGAATCCTGTGACCGAAGCAATCGCCGAATATTTTGGGATGCGGCCGTGCAAATAATGTTTTATTAATATAACCATAAGAAAACGAAATTCCCGTGCATTGTGCCAATCAGGGTTGTGCATTTCAATTTTTGGAATGTTTAAGGGAGCTAACTTTATTTCTTTCTTCATGGCTTCCGCTCGCTGGGAGAATCGAACATTGGTAACCTGGGAATAAGTCAATTGCATGGTAACTGCCTGGCCCGTGGGTCAATGCAAAAACTACTCCACCGGTCAATTGCACGGTAGATACTTGGGTAGTGGGAGCTTTGGTCAATGCATTAACTCCGCCACCGGCGATTATAGGTTTATGATTCCTGAATGAGCTGCCAACTACGATTAAAGATTCAACTTTCCTCTAAACGTGTGTATTGACTCTGATTCAGTTTATTATATTTATGGGGAGCCATTGGTATTTTTTGGACTTTGTGGGAAATTAATTTTTGGTTAAATTTTAATTTTTTCTAAATTACATTTTTTTTGGACTTCTAAAAATGGTTAGAAAATTGTGGCAAAAAATCCAAAATATAGCATATTTAGACTTTTTGTAATTGTTTTTGGCCTCATGAAGATTTTTCTAAAAATGGTTAGAAAATTGTGGCAAAAAATCCAAAACATAGCATATTTAGACTTTTTTTTGTAATATTGGTTTTATGATCAAATTAGTGTAAAGATAGTGATCTTCAAATAGGTATGTAGTATGAAAGGGATGAATGATCGAGTTTTTTTTTTTGCGCTCCAAGAATATTTGAATCATTTTTCTCGTTTCTTGATCTGTGAAGAGCCTTCGACTATGGTTCTTCCTTGGGAGACCTTGTTTGGTTGATGTCGGCGTCATTGATTTGGTGTAGCTGATCTGGAGGAATTGCTGGTTCCAGTTGCTCAGAGGATAGGCTACTACAGTTCTGGATTCTTTGAGCTTTTGGATTTTGTTTCTAAGGTTTTGTTGCAGGTTTGTTGATCTGGTGCCAGCGTGGAGTTCCTTCCCCTTTGTGTTTTGTTGATATGGTGTTGTGTGGAGTTTTCTCCTCTGTGCTTTGTTCTTTGTGAAATATTTGCAGGAGTGGCTAAGATCAAGTTCGACTGGTGTTTGGATTAAAAATTAAACAATTATGGTTTGGAGTGCTTGCCCAGCTTGTGTTGCGGTTGATCCTAGTCTTTTAGGAGCAGAATTTTGTTGATTCAACTGAGTTTGTAGGAGGAATTTGAGATACCTTGGATTTCTTTTAATTTTTTTGTGTTCCTTTGAAGGTCAGCTTTGTGAGTCTTAGTCATGGCTAGGGGAGGGGGATCATCCCCTCCTCCTAAACTCACTACCTTCAGGAATTTGGTTGCAGCAAGTGGCAAAAGGAAGCCCTCCCAAAACCAGCAGACTTTTGTCAAAAAATTTGACAATATTCCCTCAGTGGATCTTCCTGCGGAACAACTGTGTCGTAGAACCATGAACATTGCAAATCGAGGTCTTATTGGCCAATTCACTGGTCTTTGGCCATCTCCAAAGGCTTTTGACAGGTGGGTTCAAAGAAATTGGAAACCCCTCATCTCAGAAGGTATTCGAAGCAACCTGATAGGTAAAGGATACTATGTTTTTCTTTTTGAAAATTTAGAAGATAGAGATTTACTTTTTCAAAACGGACCATATTTCATGGGTCCTCAAGGTCTTTACTTGAATAAGTGGATTCCGGACTTTGATATGAATCAAGATGTCCCTTATGTTGTTCCTGTATGGGTTAGGATGTCGCATCTTCCTCTTCATTGTTGGAATTTGGATTCTCTTGAAGCCATCGAAAACACTTTGGGGAAGTGCATAAATAGAGCTGAAAGAAAAGAACAATATACTTGTGCTCGAATATGTGTTGAAGTGGATCTAGAGGTAGGGCTTCCTAAAGCGATTAACTGATAGTAGTCGATTGGTCTCATGTGCAAGATCTTGACTATGAGCAATTGCCTTTTAAGTGCAGACATTGTCATGGATATGGGCACTTTGTCAGATCATGCGAGAAGAAAAGTGTTGAAGAAGTTGTTAAAGATAAGGAAGAACAATAGACATAAGTCCAAAAAACTAGTACAGCAAAGCAGGGTAATACTTATAAAGGAAAAAGAGCAGAAATTGGGTCGGGTAGTATTCCCATTGGACAAAGACAAAAGGAAAATGAAACAGCAATGAAGGAAATAATAACTCAATGGCAACTTCGAAGTTCTGAGTATTCCTAAATAACAAGTGCCTTAAATACTTGAAGAGGGAGGAGTTCCTTAATCTCAACATCAGCCTCGAGAAGAAAATAAGGAAGTAGTTGAGTCAAATCAGGGCTCCCCAGTTGATGGACACTCACCCACCTATGCAGAAATGGCAAAAAAAAGAAACCCATGGATAACTCGGGTTCATCTAATGAAGATTCTATTGAACGGTCCTCAAAAAAAGGACGCAAATCTCTTAAGAAAATTTGGGAGGAAGAAGCAGGACGCCTAAAGATGCAAGTAAGTCAAGCTACAATCGAAATGTCAATTACCAGGAACACCAAGGTTAGACCTTCAAAAGGAAGCCCTCTCCCTTCCGTCAAATAATGAACATCGTCTCTTGGAATTGCAGAGGGCTTGGAAATTCACTTAAAGTGGAAGTTGTTAGATATTCTTTTGATCCAAGAGACAAAATTTGATGAGGATAGCCTTCTATCTTTAAGCAATAAGAAATGGAAAATGAATGTAGGGAAAGCTGTGAGTGCTAAAGGTACCGCTAGTGGAATAGCAACCTTATGGGCAGAAAATTCCTTTTCTCTAGAACATTCTCATATAACGTGGCACTGGATTTTTTCAGAATTCTGGTACACTCAAAGTAAGTATTCAATTGCTCTTTTTAATCTTTACGTGCCTGTCAACTTCCATGAAAAAAGAGACTGTTGGAAATTTCTAGCAACCTTTCTTGCTGATAATTCTTTTTCCAACATAATCATGGTTGGTGCTATGAATATCACATTGGGCACCAAAGAGAAAAAAGGAGGTGTATGTGGGAGAGACCCCATGCTTAACACGGTGGAAAATCTCATTCTATCTCGGGAACTGATTGATTTTAAGCCAAAAAAAGGAAGATATACATGGACAAATAACAGAACCGGTGCAGCAAATATTTCTGCTAGATTGGATCGATTTTTGGTTCAGAGTTCTCTGTTGACGAAAAAAAAATTCCTCTAGTATCTTGCCTAAGATTACTTCATACCACAAGCCGATAATGTTGCAGATTGAAGATGAAGAGGACCTAGGCCCCATCCCCTTTCGGTTCAGTTCGTTATGGAAAGGTAGAGATGGTTTTATGAGCATTGTAACCAAGGCATGGGAACTTCTAGTTGTTGGATCGCCAAATTTTGTATGGGAGAGGAAGCTCATAAACACCAAAGCTGTGTTAAAGTTCTGGGCAAAACTAACTCAAAAAAATCCAATAAGTGAAAGGAAAGAGGCTCTGGAAAAATTGGAGAAGATCCAAATGGAAATGGAAGACTCTGAAATTACACCTGCATTGTTGGAAAAAGAGCAACAAGCTCAGTTTAATTCTTTTCGAGCTTTTAGGAGAGAAGAAGAATATTGGAGACTAAAGTCTCGTAGTGCTTGGATGAAAGTTGGAGACCGGAATACCTCATTTTTCCACAAGCAATGTAGAGTCAGACTTTCTCAAAACCATATTTTGGAAATCTCCTCTTTGTCCGACGAAACTTTTAAAGGAATTTCTCAAATTAAACAAGTGGTTGAAATTCATTTTCAGAACCTATACATGGAAGATGGCTCCTCTGATTCAGATTTAACATCTAAATTTCTGTCCAACATTCCTTCTATGGTGAGTGAGGAAGAAAATGATGAGTTAATGAAGCCTTTTTCGGAGCAGGAAACTATTGATGTTATTTGGTCAATGGAGCCAGATAAAGCCCCAGGCCCTAATGGTTTTTCCTTCCATTTTTACCAAGTTTGTTGGACAGTAATCAGGAAAGATTTACTATGGATGATAAAAGCATTCCAATTAAAATCCAAAGTGGGTGGTTGCACAAATTCCACATTTCTTGCATTAATTCCTAAAGAAGCTAATCCTTCTTCTTTTGATCACTTCAGACCTATTTCTCTCTGCAATGCTTCTTACAAAATCTTCTCTAAACTATTAGCTAATAAACTTAAACCTATGCTTGGGAAATTGATTTCTCCTTTTCAAGGCGGGTTTGTAAAAGGGAGACATATTATGAACAATGTAATTCAAGTTCAAGAAGCTATGTATTCTAGCTTCCATCGGAAGGAGAAGGGTATGATAATCAAACTCGACATGGAAAATGCATTTGACAGGGTAAAGCTTTCATTTCTTTACTCAGCACTCCATTCTTTTGGCTTTAGCCATGCCTTTATAAATTTGATAAAATCTTGCATTGATAAACCATGGATAGCACCACTAGTAAATGGCAGACCAACAAATTTCTTTCAAGCTACCAGGGGTCTCCGTCAGAGCTCTCCTCTCTCGCCGTTTTTGTATATTCTTATGGTTGATTCTTTAAGTAGAAAGTTAATAGTTGGCAAAAATGATGGGATCATTCCAAGCATAACTTCAGCGGTGGGAGTTGAAGCTATTAACCATGCACTCTTTGCGAATGATACTTTGCTTTTGGGAGGGGTTTCATTAAAAATGGCAAGAGATTTCTCAGAAATATTGCATCAATTTTGTATTATCTCAGGGGCACTTATAAACAAAAGCAAGAGTGTTGTGTTCAGATGGAATGTAGATCAAACAAAAGTTGCAAAATTTTCTCATATTTTGGGTTTTGAAGGATATGTTATTTGGGATAAGGTCAAATATTTGGGTCTTCCACTAACCCTAGGATAAAACAACCCTTCTCTCTGGCTGGAAATCATTAGCAAGATAAAACCAAATATTGTCTCGTCAGGTGGCCACTAGCTTATGAAGGCAGGAAGATTATATTGATCAAGTCAGTTCTCTCAGCTCTTCCTATTTACCAATCATCTCTCCTCCTAGCGCCAAAAGCGATTACGGATCAGATATCCAAACTGATCAGAGACTTCCTTTAGAGAGGTGGAAAAATAAATCATAATCGTATGCATCTGGTTAATTGGGAAATTGTTCAAAGACCTGTTCTTGAAGGAGGATTGCAAATCAAAGACCTAGGTTTGTCAAATCTAGCTATGGGAGGCAAATTGCTATGGCAATTATTCTCTAATAAAAAACATCTGGTGAGTCAAATTTTCTAGAAGAAATATATTCATGGAGGAACTCTAAGGAATCTTCAAATGGAAAATACTCCTACAGGTTCCATTACTTGGAATTTATGCAGAAAAAGTTTCTAACTTTTTACTCAGTATCTTTATAGAATTCCAAGTAATGGCAGACAGATTTTTTTGTGGAATGATAAAATCACAGGAAACGATCCTCTAAATTCTGATATATCTATTAATGAAATTAAGAACTGGTTGGTCAATAAAGGACTCTACAAACTATTTGACATAATCTCTTGGGGTAAAAATGAAAATTGGGATGCGTGGTCCCTCCCCAATTTGCTAGATCGTGAGCATTTTGTTCTACATGCACAACAGAAATCACTGTTGGAAAAATTGACTGGCTTGGATTCCGTCCACTTATCTTGTAAAGACATGTGGGATTGGGGCTCTTCTGGGCTTTAGTCGGCTACAAATGGATACAAGATTCTACAGTCTTCAATGCAGTCCAAATCGATTCCCTCCTCTCGTTCATTCAACGCGGCTTTCTGGAAGTTGGTCTGGAATTTTCCTAGTATTCCAAAGGAAAAATTCTTTACTTGGACTCTTATGCACCAGAAACTTTTAACTAGAGAAAACTTGTTAAAAAGACGTTTCTTATGACCATATAGATGTTGTTTCTATCTTCAAGCTGCCGAGACTTTAGCCCATATATTTGTTGGATGCTTTTTTTCTCAGAAAGTTTGGGCACATTTCTTGCGTGCGTTGCCTTATTCTTGTGTTCCTTTAAAATATGAACCTGTCATACTTTTTAAAAATTGGCAGTCAAGGTATCCTGATGCTCTTCCTACAAGTCATGAACGGAGGAAAATATGGCAAGCCATTCCAAAATTCATTTGGTGGAAAATCTGGCCGTCTAGAAATGATTTGATTTTCAACAACAAAGTTTCGAAACCAGAAATAGTAGCATCAAATGCTAAGGAATTTCTTTTGGAAGTAGTGGGAAACTCTCAAATTGACGAAAATAAATTAGAAGTTGAGCATAAATGTCTTGGTTCGTTGAAAGTGGAAAAAAATCAGTTGGGTTCGAGCAGGCCGATTATTAAGCCATTTCAGCAAATTAGAATTTCAGACAAGGAATTTTCAGAATGGTGGCAAATGAAGAATAAAGTCTCAATCTTCTTTGATGGAGTGTCAAAAGGAAATCCAGGAAAAGTCAGTGCAGGGGGATTGATTTTATATCCAGGTGGAAACTTAGAAATAAGCTTCAGCTAGGGAGATTACAAATAATTAAGCAGAATTATATGCACTTCTAAAAGCATGTCAACTTGCAAATGCAGCGGAACATGACAACATTCAAATTTTTGGAGATTATGAAATCATCTTAAAAGTTTTAAATTCTAATTCAATGTTCAATAATCTCATCCTGAATGTGACCATGCAAAGGTTGCATTTCATTTTGATAGATTGTGTTTCAGTCACCTCATATCACATTCTTCGTGATTTGAATAAGCTGGCAGATTTCAAAGCAAACCAGGGATGTTTTCTTCCTCTAAGAATGCTAAGTTTGAATGAAGGTCCTTGTTTAATGCATCCCATTCCTTAATTTTGAAAAGAGATGTATTGGATGTGAGGAACTAATTTTTTTGGAATAGATGTAATTGGATGAAGGCCCAAACAATTCTTTCTTAATAAAAAAAAAATTAATCATTTTGGTTATTAAAAAAAATAGGTATGTAGTATGAATGTGTTGTCATAGTGAGAGACAATTTATGCATATTTATATGCCATTGTGTTGTCAATTTATGCATCTTTATATGTCACTCACATAAATATCTTACAGTTTATTTATATGTGTTAGATGATATTTATTATCATATAGATATCACATTGGTGAATTAATAAAAAATTACAACATATTTCCGTGCCTTTTGAGAATTGTATAATAATGAATATAGTGTTCTTCATTAAGAAAACGGACATAGATTCATGGTAAAAGGGGATCTAGCAAGCGTCGA
>LPNX010848241.1:38217-103364 GCA_001517045.1 Pseudotsuga menziesii
ATCCCCTATTGGGTTGTAGAATGTGACTCTTCAACGCAAAAATAACACAATACATTGTTAACATTAGTTTGCTCAACATTGCACAATGAGATATGCACCTTCACTTGTCATGCAATGACTTGTTGTAACATCCCCCACCCTCCGACCGGCGAAGAGGATGCTACTATACACCAAACATCCGGGCAACTAGCCCCATGAACATGTACATACATATAAATTGAAGGAAAATGCTTAAGACATCAAACATACTAAGATGCATAATCATACATATACTCAGCGGAAGCAAAACATACAATTCAACATTCCACATGTCCATCATCATAATTTATTGACAGTAAATATGATTGCAAAACATATTAGTCAAGAATACTTATCTTATAAGAACTATCCTGAAACCAGCTACGTCGCTGCAACGTTCCACCCAAACATAGGCCAGCGCACACTCCTTAATCTCTCAGCAACGTTGCCACCCCCGAGTCGGGCATGATTCCCCAAGGAATAAGGAGCTAGCAGGCTTACACATAGCCAAGGATAACAAAACATACCAAGCCAACACAGTTGGGTTTGCCAGGCAGACAACAGATCAGCCAAGCCAACACAGTTGGGTTTATCAGGCCATCCAGGAGCTAGGAAAGGCTAAGTGCTAAGTTCGTGAGCTCATTGAAGAGCTAAGGACACCTACACCAGAACTAGTCTGACTTCTAGGACACCCACACACACCCAACACAAGGAAATCAGTCATTTCTCTGCTACACAGTCCCTCGGGCCCTGACCTCCCTTATAGTGCTATTCAGGGGTTGTGGAGAAGAAAGCCAGTCCTCTAGCTCTGTCTGTGTAATTCCCAAACCCACCAGGTTTGTCAAGCAAATCAGGCCCTCATCACCACCCCAGTACGGTGCGAAGACCAACCGCTGCTTTCCTGCAGCCAAACAAGCACTTCACAACTTGGATAGGGGAAGACAATCCCTGAGTCGTTCTTGGCCCTATCGTGGCCAAAACGACTCCACCACAACCTACAGCAGATACCACTCTGTAAAGGGAAGCACAGTCAACAAAACGTGAATGAGACCACAGCCAACGATCAACAACGAAGTGCCTGGACAACTACACAGTCCGATTAGGAACAACCTCTCTACGTGAACGGAAGGGAAAACTGCATACTCAGACCAACAATCCGTGAGAGCAAAAGAGAGTGAACCCCCACACATAGAATCGTGAATCCTTTTATCTCAGCTCTGCGTGATATGGGCAGGGAATAATTCCCGTGCGTCAGGAATGAACAGCCAATGATGGAGAGAGTGGACAGAACGATCGGGCATCCCAAACGACGCCTGAGGAAAACCACTCCCAGCCCGTGCGTGTGACTGAACCAACTGGTGGAGAGTGTGTGGGGTAAGCCTGCCACCCACCACTACCCAGCATTAACTACCCTCAACTATCATAGGAGCTTAAGTGGTTGATCGACACATGGCTTTTCCCCATGGGTTCCAGGTTTAACAATCCCCCCCCTTATCCTTAGGAAATCGTGCCCTTTTCAATATAGTTGCATCGACATAGCTGGTTGGGGTTCTTTTAATTAAAATGCATAGTTACATGATGCCACAACTTAATAGGTGTCATATATCCCGATATACTATCGGCAACAATCCCAAACGCCAAAACATAACACAACCAAATCGATGGTGGGGCCTTTTCCTTTGGCTCCGCACCATGATTATTTACAACATATATATGTATCATGTATATTTAATGCATTGGGGTCAAAACCGGGGTGTTACACTTGCAATTTCTTGTTACCACTAAAAACACATCGTGTTAACTCACTCAGGAAAGAAAACATAGATCATATGATTCTTGGGGCAATCATTTCATGATGTTGTACTTGGTAATTATATTATTGTCTTAATAATTGACTTTGATACTATGACACCAAATAAATCTATAAGTCTATCATACTACTAGCTAATAAGCAATACTTCTAGAATATTAACCAACTCTAATGGTTACCATACTTTTTATTCTGCTTGTTCTCATTGTTCAGCTACATCTGCAACTCTTTGTCTTCCTCTTTGTCTCTTCAAATTTCCTCTAGCTCCATCCTCTTTTTTACGCCTCCTTCCTTTCCACGTCAATTGTAACCACTTATCTTCCTTCATCAATGACCTTTCAACTTTGTTTCATGCTCTATTGCAATATCATGCACACTCGTCAAGATAACCATGTGCACTCCACTTCATTCTCCCATTGACAACTTCATTATCTATACTCTTCTCCTCTAAATGTTGTGTTCTTTACTCCTATGCACCTCAATTGTGCACTTGACCATCTTGTCACGCTCTTGCTCATTCAATCGTGCTCCTATTTATCTTGCTTTCCTTATATCACACTCAATTTTAGAATGTGTGAGGAATTCTCTTCATTAAGTTCCTTTGTGAATAAAATAATGTGTGTTCTTGTATTGATCCTTCATCTTCTGCCACATTGACCCCTTGTGAATTATTTGATACTTTGCTTAGAAACCTAAGTATTGTGCACATTTGGCCTATTTTCCCACTTAACTAAGTGCTACTTATACTTGGTGTTATGCATCATAGTTACCCCCACATCTAGAAATCTCTATGTGTGCTTGCCAATTTACCTCTATATTTTATGCTTTGGTCACATCTTCCCGTGTATAAACAATGTGCCTATTGTTATACTCATATAAGTCTACAACATTGACTATGAATGATATGTCAAATTATTTTGGTAACTTGACATGTGCAAAATATATTTGAATTTCTTTATATTCCAACATGGTTTAAGCATTTTCATGTTCATCTTGGTGTACGTTCCCTTGCAACAGTGTCATTCCATCAAATACACCATGACCAATTATGCAACTACAAATGACTTACGCCTTTGGCATGCATCATTTCATTCCCTATATCATGCACTTATATCCTTCATTATGTCTTGGACAAGCACATACCCCTACCCCATCTACAATGTAAAGAATTTTACATAATCTCACCTCTCCATTTCAATTGGTAGGTCAATCAAGTTTGTAACTCCTCTTAAACCCATCCCGTGTATAGTTATAAATGGTGAATACCCTATTGATTTATCCGTAACATTGTTATATATGAACTTAGACTACAACAAAAAAATTAATCCCAATGTGTCTAGTTGTCTATAGTGAAGCATCTTAGAATATTTCCAAGACTTTTTTGTTCACTACCTTCACATGTCCACCTACATAAGGGTTATATGTTGAATTCTACTACAACTTCTTCCCAACGTTCTTTCACAACATTCTCCAAAAATGACTTAAGAATCAATGTCTAATGTGATCATCTCTAAAAATCCATGAAGAAAAGCTTTGTGCAAGAAGCCACATCATTGGCCTTCCTATGAGGCATGAAATGCATCACCTTTGGAAACCTACCAACCACAAAAAGTAATACATCATTTTTGTGTTTGTGTTCTTGGTAGTACAAATATAAAATTTATTGATATGTATTCTTGCGGCATCCCTGAAATCAAAAACAATGTATATAATATGGTGCCCCAACTCACTCTCTTAGCCATCTAGGAAATCTTGCATTGCCTTGCAACTCTATTTCCCTCCTTCGTACTTGGACAATAAAGTTCTTCCTCCAACAAATCATGTACCTTATCACACCCAAAATATCCTCCCAATCCACCATCATGCAATTCCATAATTATATTTTCTCACATTATTACTTCAAGATGTAGAATTCATTTCCTTTTAACACATACTTGTCACATGAATTAAGCAATCTAGTTGCATTTCCTAATCATGTATCATCACAATAAACTCATAACACTTTACTAAGATTAGGTAATGCTAGCACACATGCCTCTATAACATCTTCAATATCTCAAAACTTTGTAGCATTTTCACACTTCACTAGAATCTCAGACTTTCATATATTGTGCAATCACTACACATTGTGAGGTATGGGATAATCCAAAATCACCTTCACCTTATTTGGAACAATGTGAACCATCTCATTGGACACCAATTCCTCTTTGAAGATTCATATTTCTTAAGTCAATTCATGATTGGTACTTTGTAATACCCTGGTTTCAACCCCAATTGCATTCAATTATAAATGCTGTAAATAGTGTTAATAAATCATGGTGTGGAGCCCAAGGCAAAGGCCCCACCATGGATTTAGTTTTTTACATTTCAGAAATTAAAATCGATGTCGATGGTTATCGTGCTAGCCGATGGAACAATATAATTTTCTACATCATGTAAATATGCAATTAATAAAATACCCACAACTAGCTATGTCAATGCAACATTAAAGAGACAGGGGCATGATTTCACAAGGAATGGGGGGGATATTCAAACCCTTGAGCCAATGGGGAAAATCCAAATGTCAAAGGGAAAACCCATAAAACTGTAAACTACCCATTTTTTCCTTTGTGCCCAGTCATCCAAAAGTGGTCGAGTTAGTTAATGCATGGGGATGGGTAGAGTATGGGAGTGAAATTCGAATTCGGAAGCCACCCATTTTTGGGAAAATGTGTTTTTGACTTCTTGGGAAAGTAAATGCTTGGAAAGGAATGCCCATCCTATTGTTCATCCACCCGTTTTTCTCTCTCACGCAGCAGGAGCTCCTGTGCATTTCCCTTCACGATTTTGGCTGATTTCTCCATTTTTCCCATGGCTGGAAATTCGTTTTGGGTTTTGATGAATGTATGTGCAACAGGGAAGTTGTTTTTGGGGTTGCTAAGTGTATGTGCAGATGCGAAAACCCATTTTTAGTGTTGATGAGTGAAGATGTAGCAGATATTTATACGTTTTGGGTGTTTGAGAGGGTGTTTTCCCTTTCCTCACGTAGATGGGATTTGTTGAGCGTTTCGCTCCCAAATTTTTGTGTTTTCTTCATTATTATCCAAGCTAGAAACTCGTTTTTTTGGTAAATCCCAGTAGCTAGGAAGATAGATCCATGTTTTGGGTATGAATGGGGGTCGTTTTTGCCTCTGTGAAGCCATTGAGCATTTTCTGAAACGATTTGATCACTTGGGTTGTTATTCCCCATTTGTCATTTTCGATTTTGGGTTTTAGGGCATTTTTGTCCATACCCAGAACTTGTATTTTCATGTGCAGTGCATCCCTATGTTGGCTTGGCTGGGTAAGTCCAAGAACCCATCTGTTATTGGGCTGACTGTGTTTGGATGTGATTATTGGATTGACTGTGGGTGTATAGTCTTGTTGTGTGTGAGTCTGTGTCCCCTAGTTCGTTGTGAGAATCATGCCCAGCTCGAGGGTGGCAGTGATGCTGAGAGATTAAGGAGCACACTGGCCTATGGCTGGGTGGAATGTTGCAGCGGCATAGCTAGTTCCAGGGAAGCTTCTTCTCAAGATAAGTATTCTTGTATTTAAATATGAAATTGTATTTGCTTCGTAAGTTATCATGAACATGTTGAATGCTTGAACATGATGAATGATGCTCGTTTTATGAATATGAACATCATAAAAGTGTTGAATGATGTTGCTTCCGCTGTGTAGATTACATTGTGCATCTGTAATTGTTTTATGTTCAATGCATCATTTATTGTGTATGTTCATGGGGCTTAGATTGCGCGATTAAATGATAGCAGTGTCATTTAGGTCGCGTCCTCTCGGGCGGGAGGGGCCGCTACATACTTTCTCAACACTTCAAACACCAACATTAAAAGTTGTAGTGATCATTTCCAATCTTACAAAAAATAGTATGTCATCCAAGTAAACAATTGTTACGTACCAATATGTAGTGACAATACCTATGTTATCAATCAACTCATCAATTATTCCCAACATAACAAACCACTCAAATAATATGTCATTAGTATTGAATGCAACTTTCCACTCAATGCCCCTCTAATATGAATCTAGTGATATCCACTCCTAAAATCAAATTATGTGAATTGTTTAAGACAACTCAAGTTATCCATTGTAACACCCCACATGTTAAACCCTGGAAATATCTAATTTGTAATTGTTTATTATTGTGGCGCATGGTGCCCAAAAAAGAGCCTTTAAGGACCTAGAGACATTATTATTATTTTGCAAATAATTAATTAATGAAAACAATTGGCACATAGGGGACCACTAAAAGACTATGGGAGGCCTAGACCCACAATGTGAAAGGGAATGGGGACATTCCTAGCACTTTAGAACTTGTTTGGTTGATCTTGGTCCATATTTATGCCTTGGTGTCTTTATTAGTTGATGATCACCCAAACATTGTACAATGGACCCAACTTTTGAATATTTTAGCCTATGTTGGTATTATTGAGCCTAATTCAATATTTAGTGGGCCTCCTTGGTGTTTGGGTGGGTTCCACTTGTTGATTGAGTCCCTTTGGTGGTTTTGTAACTCATTTGTAAAGGTTACACTTGGTTTTGTAACTCCCATTTTCTCAAGTGTTCCCTCATTGAGTATTTTTACCCTTCACACCTCAAAAGTTCTGTAAATACTTGTGTAACTCTTGTGTAAATCCTTGTGTAATCCCCCCTTTGTTATTTTGGGAAGATGTTTTGGCTTGTGTGACACCTCACCTCACTAATTTTGATTCATCTTCATGGATGATGTGTCCACACATGAATTTGAGTTGGGTGGAGTGGCTTGGAGTCACTCTCCTTGAAATTTGAATTGCGTGGGTTGGATTAGAGTTGACCACTTGTGGTTGAATTAACCCCCTTGGATTGACTCAAGTTGGCTTACATTGGTTTGGTTTGACCCCATTGAGTTAGAATTACCTTCTTTGGTCTATAAATCCATGTTTGATATCCTTAGTTTGGGGTTGTTGTTTTTCATGGTTCTTTTGGATGGTTGTTGATTATGGTTGTTCATACCTTTGATGGTGAGAGCTTGGTAAGCTTGTGAGCTTGCGAAACCATAAATGCTCTGCTATGTGAATGAATTTTGTGCTTGAAGCACTGTGATATTGTATGATGTTTGTGGTGATACCGGAAAACTATGGTGTAGTTTCTCTATTTCCACTACTTGGCTTTGTCCTAGACCCACACAGAAATCCTGATGGTGAATGGCGATATCTCAATGGCCTAGGGGGTTTGAATTACCATTGCACCTAGTAGTGGGGTGGAAGAGGAAGTATTTGGTGAGGAATAGAGTTTTGGCTTCTCAAACTGATACTTGAGCTATTCTTGAGTGCACCTATGTTGTGGATCTGTGGCCTCAGCTCAGGGGTGGCCTGTCAAAGTGAGATCTGGCTTGGTAGTGCCAAAAGCTGGTGGAACGTCGTTCAAATGATGTCAGTTGCTCATTGATAAGATAAGTGATGTATCTCATGTTTATTTAATTTAATTGGAGCTGACGTGATTTATTTATGGTTGCACATGAAATTTTTTATGAAACATACGAGTTATTTGTGGAAGAAATTTCTCACATAATTCAATCTATTTACGCAAGTAAATTTTATGAAGGAATTGGAAACTAATTTTTGGGATTTTGTGCACAAATTGTTTGAAGAAATAATTATTTGGTACCTCTGCTACAGAACTGATATTTATTTCCATGCTCATTATATAATATGTTTTGATGGTACAGTAAGCTCATAATGGTTTAAGACACTTTTCTTTGATGCTTATATCTTTAATTAAGAAACTAGTTCTTCGATCGGACTATTTGGCATAGTTTGGAGACTTGGCACATGAAGTGTTTGTAAAAATGCATGAGTGTTCATTTTATACTTGTGTATTCTAAATAATCTTGAAATTTGTGTGAGAATGTGAATATAAATCTTCCTGTTAGTGTTGGGGAAATGTCTACCAAAATTCTAGATCAATTTCCAATTTCTAGCTCCTTCAATGGAATTGTTTTGAGTACATTTGTGACTTTGCATATGAATTGTTTGACAAAATCTTTGAACGAGTTATACCTTTGTTATGACTAACAAAATTTTTTATTTAGAGTTGTAATTGGATAATTATTCTACGAGCTGTGGATTTAATTATTCTAGCGATTCCTAGAATTACTAGTCAATTCAGATCAGTAGAATTAACTAGTTTTAGGAATATGCCTGTAAGTGACCCCTGATATGCTGTTCATTAGCTGCAATAGTTATATATTTCTCTTTATTTTTCATTTAGAAATTTAAATTGGAAACTAGGTACATTGCGGTGAAATTGGTAACTAGTTTTTGGATTCAAATATTTGTTTTTGGTAAAAAGATGATTGTACAACCATATGCTTTGTTCTTCATAATTCAATTGTGATGTAGAATGTTTTTTTCATATTTGTACCTTCACCCCTATGTTCATCGGAACTTGGTATGATTGGTTTGATTGAATTCCTACCAGTATTTATTAAATAGTTGTATTGATTGAACTTGAAATATTATTCATTTATCTACTCGGATCATACCTGCAAAAGTATTTTATTTTGATGTATGTGCATGCTTAAATATGTGTATAAGGGTTTTAAGTTCACTTTTTGGTTCATTGGCATGGTTGCATGTCGAATTTGTGCAAGACTGGTTGTTAGTATTGAACAACTAGTTAACTAGTTCTTGTGGAATCATTTTCATAATTACTATGTTTAATTAATTTAAAAATGGTAATTAGGCCTGATTTACATGTTATTAGGTGTTAATTATCCATTGGAATTGACAAACCATGGTTAAGTGATAAAAAAGATGAAATTATATTAAGTACCATCAATTGTGTGTTGAGTGTCGTTAAGTATCGTAATTGGAACACTAATTACTAGTTAATCATGATTAAGAGTAAATGGCCTTTAGAGGTAGAATTTATGTCTGAATTGGCTTGGAATGGATATGTGATGTTGTTAGAAGGTGTTAGTAATCCTTTCCAACCCTTGGATGAGACGTTGGAATGGTTATTGAATTTATTTTAATTTATTGATAATTAAAGGGGATTTGTAGTGATTAAATCTTGAAAAATGAAATTTAATATTTGTTTAACTAATCCATTGTGCCAAATTATCTAATTAGTCTTATAGAGCTATTTATATGTCCATCAGACCCATTGATAGCCCCAGGGGACATTACAAGTGGTATCATAACTTAGGTTCCAACGCTGCATCTGTTGGGCCTTCTACATAGTTATTATCTTTTGGAGTTTTTAAATATGCTTGGTGAAATGAATTTAACTGCCCTTATGTTAATGAAAGAATAAGAAGCCTCACTTCATAGATTAATTCATTGTATGACTTATAGTTAATTAATACTACATATTTGTTGTTCAATAGATTGATTCGTAAGTACTATGTGGTGCATATCTAAAAATTGAGTGACTTGATTGGTTGATGGGTGTGCATTGTGTCTTTTACTTTTCATTGAATTGTTAATATTGAAATGCTTCTTGTAGTATGACTTATTTACTGGTACATTATGCTTATTAATGGATAAGTAAATAATTGTCATTATAATAGTATGTACTATGTACCATTATCATATTAATTTAATGCTAACTTATTAAGATGATAGAGTTCTATTATTACTAAATATTAATATGATTTATTAAGTGGCATTTATATCTATATGGATTTTGTATTTTCTATGGATGGTATGCTTTTATAGTCTTATTTATGCCACTTGGATGGTGGTAGGTACATGGATGAGTAACTCATTCTCTAGTTTAGGAATGAGACACTTGTCTAAATGGTGTTTCTCATTCTCATTTTTATTTTATGCATGTAGTATGTTTTTATACTATTTATTAATTATTTACTTTTCTAACTTATCTAATTAGTTAGTGGTGAAATTGTCACTTGTAGGTAAGTATAGCTATAGACTATTTTTGTATTCTATTGTTTAATTAATTTATTTTGGGATCAATGGTGGCATTATTATTGTCTTAGTTATCTTACTAATTTATTTATTGAGTGGAGAAAATGAGCCACTTGTCCCTAATAGTTCATATTCTCTTTTATTTTATTATTTTACATATGGAGATGTAACTCCTATTCTATTTTTAGAGGAAATGAGTCATTTGTCCCCAATGGTTCATATTCTCTTTATTTTATTTATGTTGTTTATGGAGATGCAACTCCTAGTCTATTTTTTGAGGAAATGAGCCAATTGTCTTTAATGACTCGTATTCTCTTAATTTTATTTATTTTGTATTATGTGTGTCAGTAGGTAGTATATATATATATGACATTGAAATAAATATTTATAATATGATATGCATGATATGCATAGTTGTTAAAAGTATATATAAGAATAGACACATTATTATATATATAAATATATATATGAATGCTTGTATGTTTGTATATATTATAATATGTTTTATTTTTCTTACATGTAATAATTATTAGTATTACCTCTATGTGATATTGTGAATATACTATATATATAGAGGTGAACATATGTAAGGATGTAAGTGTAAACTTTGGAGGTGTTTGGAAGTGTTTAAGTGTCTGGAGGTGTTTGGAGGTATTTGAAAGTGCTTGGAAGTATTTTGGAGTTTAGAAATATTAGGAAGTATAGTGTGACCAAAAGTGTTATGTAAGTATATATATTATAATACTTAACTAACATGATAGTATTGGGTTATGCAATTATTGCTATAATTATATTGATATTTTTTTTTCCAAGAAAAAAAAGCGTAATTTTATTCATCTTTCGAGATCAAAATTACATTCAGTATATTCACTTCCAGGTGAATTCAAGAGTCCAAAAAATGGATCCAATATTGAGACTGCCAAGTCTTCTGTAAAAAAAAACAAAAAAGCAAACAAAGCTTTGAACAATTTGCTATATAGATCATTACAGTATCTCAGTCACAAATTACAAAACTGTAAACTGTAAAAATTACAAAAACTGTCCCAAGATATGGACATCACAACCCAAATCAATAGACAGGTCACAAAAATCTGAGATCAGACATACTGCCAAAAGCAAAGGCAAAGGCCACCGCCTCTGAAATGCCGTCGCCGCCGCAGAGTTCCCGAAGGAGCAAAACGGGTCGCCACGCAAGAGTATATCAACAGACACCATCAACTGCCATATAAAGCCAGCGATCTTGCTCAGCAAAATCAAATATATCATGAAGGAGCCATTTGACCAATAGCGTGATGCGTTCTGATCTTTGGCCCCATCCATTGCATTTACTCCATGGCGAGAAAGATCAACGCGCAGAAAGATAGCCGCCATGGCCGCCAAGATTTGCAGAGCGGGGAGCACCGACTCTATTTTTGATGCAGAAACCAATGCAGCCCGCCCAACATTGCAGACTGAAACCACCAAGAACACTGCGATCGACCAAGACCCTCAGCAGCGAGCCTCGACGCATACCCTGGCAAATGGAATCGAAACCCAGATAACCCACCGCCATGATACACAGCGCTGGCAATTCTGCATCCATTTCATCTTGAAAGATCAAGATCGAGAGCCGAAGCTCTCGACCCCCATTCCGCCTCCCTCAAATGATCGTTTCTGCAGGAATGACCAATGGGTAGCGCGAATTCCTTGAAGGCTTTGTTGGCTGCGAGCGTCCAATGGAGATCCCTTCTACCTTGCACAGAGCCTGCAACGGGTAGCGCATTCCTTGAAGGCTTTGCTCCTAATTATATTGATATTATGGTGTAACATAATAATTATATGAGTATATTAAATATTGAATATATAGGTTATATGACTAATATGTTGTGTATATAATTAATAATAATATTATATATGATTGAAGAATTATAATACATATGTAAACAAAACGAATATATGAATATAATACATAGTAATAGTAAGTATGGTATATGGTATGAATGTATGATAGTGTGTTGTATAGCTAGTAATTGTTTTATTGTAGAATATTAGAAGATTTTGGTGGTAGGATGTTTGATTGTTTGAGGTGACTATGTATTTACTTTGATTGATAAATAGTGCGCTACATGTAAATAATTAGTAATGTAATGTATTATTATATATGTATCCTCATGTGCTAATAATCCTATGTAACGTTATGATAAATAGTAACTATTCGATATGATTTCTATAGTTGTTGTATGATGTTTGTTATTATTGGTTGTTATTGGATATCATTGTTTGACATTGGCTTATTAATGGTTGATACATGTATGACATTGTCATCACTGTATGTATGGATATTATTGATTGTCCCTAGTTGTTATGGTTGTTGCGTGCATGATTGATGCATTCTGGTTGATGTACTATGATTGTGTAATCTGATTGATATATTCTGATTGATGTATGTTGGTTGATGTATTTTGGTTGGGGTATTTCCATTGATGTGCTATGATTGATGCTTGTATGGTTAGTTGATGCATGTATGCTTGTCTTTGGTTGATATTACATTATCAATATGATTGACATATGGTTGAAATATAATGAATTGATAATCGATGTGTGTATGGATGATGTATGCATAAGGGTCACTGTATGATTGATATTAGTTAATGTGTAATGGTTTTTTGAATAACCTCTAAAGAAGACTTATGCTTTGTGTTGAGATGAAAGTAATATGTTGTTATGGCCCTTTTTTGTTCTTATTTAGATTAGAATTGTTGCATATAAGCTCACTTTTCCTGTTACATTAAAATGTAAAAGTATTTAGGTGATCTTTGAAAATCTTTATCCTTGTGATCTTCATTAGAAAAATATCTTGTGTCATTATTGAAAGGTATCCTGGTAATAACTTGGTGGTATTGCATATATCTCTGTTGAAAAGTAGGTACTAACCATGTAACTGATTAAGTATGATACATGTACCTTTATTGAAGATGAACTTCATGTATCCTTATATATTCAATACTAATTGTGTAGAATGCGGTACTAGTATCTTTGTTAGGAAACTATCCAAGGATATTGTTGAAAGAAAATATATCATTTTGATCTTGGATGGAAGTATCTTGCTAGGGTATCCTTGTAGTATATCAAATACATTTGTTGAAATGCATGTTTGTAAAATATTATAGTGATAGTTCATGCATCTTCTTGGAAAATACCTTGGTGTCACTTCATGCATCCTTGTAGGAGAAGTATTTGAGTGATAAATCATGCAAAATCATCTTGGTAATGCATCTCATGTGATTGGCTGATCTAAACACATTTCATGTATCTTAGATGCATTTCATATGATTAAAATTGATTAGAATAAGATTTAGGTAGATGAATTTCAAGTATTTTGTTGAAGAAGTATATACATATCTCGAGTACGTTGCATATACTGAAGTATTTCATGTAATTAATTAGAAACTTATTTTATTGAAAGATGTAATTTATGAATCTTGTTCAACAGTATATATGTTTATTGCAAACCATGTGTCTGTTGTGAAAAAACATCATTGTTGAAGAAGCATCTCTATTTCAAGTATATTTGTTGAAGAATATGGTTTAGTTGTTGGACTGAGTTCCTAGATTCCCTTAGAGAGCAGTCTAGTACCCATTTCCGGAGAGGTAGTATGGTGGATTGTCACCCCTTTGCTTTTGTCATATCACTCTACTAGTCCAGGTTCTCACACAGGAAGCCATGAAATGGGATGTTGACCCCATAGGCAGTGGAGAGGGACATGAAAGTAGTAGTGCGAAGCATTGTGGTTATTAGAAGAGGTAGTTCTAAGAGTTGCTAAACTGATTTTGCTCTTTTTATGGGAGGAACATTGTCCCGTTGAAGCTAGTTGCCCATATTTGAGATAAGTATTCTCTCACGTGCTATTCATGTTGTTGTATACTATATATGTTCCATGGTGACTAATTTATGCTATCTTTATGTTCATGGTTTAGTTGTTAAAAAATACTCTTATATCATGTATCTTACATTTTTATACCTGATGTTAATCATATGGTTGATTGAAATATGATTTTCAGGTGAATGTGTCTTTGTTGATATTTGAAGACCATATAATGGGGATTGAAGATTGGCCATTACTGATAGTCTTGGCTCTCACATAGGAAGCCAAGAAATGGGACAGTGATATCTTGATGAACGAGTTAGGTGAAGGGAGTCACATCCCATAGGCAGTGGACCACTTGAAAACTAAAGGTAGTGATCATTTTGAAATTTGTAAAAGCATGTATGTATTATGCATCGAGGGTGATGCATGGTTTAAGGGGGAGGAGATGTAACACCCCATGTGTTAAGCCCCATACATATGTAATTTGTAATTGTTTATTGTTGTGACACAAGGTGTCCGAAAGAGGGTCTTTAAGGACCTAGGGGCATTATTATTATTTTGTAAATAATTAATTAATGAAAACAACTGGCACATCGGGGACCACTAAAAGAGTATGGGAGGCATAGACCCATAATGTGAGGGGGAATGGGTACATTTCTAGCACTTTAGAACTTGTTTGGTTGATCTTGGGCCATATTTATGCCTTGGTGTATTTATTAGTTGATGGTCACTCAAATGTTGTACAATGGACCCAATTTTTGATTATTTTAGCCTTTCTTGGTATTATTGAGCCTAATTCATGATTTTGGTGTTTGGGTGGGTTCCAATTGTTGATTGATCTGCTTTGGTGGTTTTGTAACTCCTTTATGGATGTTACACTTGGTTTTGTAACTCCCATTTGCACAAGTGTTCCCTCACTAAGCATTTTTCACCTTTTTTTTAAAACATGAACGGTTATGATATTATTAAAACTCAGCAAAGAGACCGCTGAAGTAAAAACACATGACAACAATCATCCTACTCACCACTTCTTTCAATCGATGACCATCCGAGGAGCTAAGGAGGGATGTCACTACTTACGACCGAGTTAACAATGAGATCATTTAGACCCGCAGCTATGGATTTATTGGTTGCAGTGTCCGCCAAGACATTAAGACCCCTAAGAATATGAAAAAAGTAAACCTTTCTAAGCAGTTTGGTCTTGGACCTAATTCTCCTTATCAGTCTTGTTGTCCTAACATTATCGCATCTTCTTTCGTCGTTCATTGCCTGAATGATAACCCTAGAATCCCTGAAAACCATGACCTCATCTACTCCTTTAACCAGCAGTTGCTTTAGGCCTTGCCATAGCCCATAGGCCTCAGCCATATTATTAGTTTCATAACCAATATTCCAGCAGTATTCCACCTCGACTTTCCCATCTGGATTGATGATGACTCCACCTCCCCCGGCCTTCCCTGGGTTCCCTTTGGAAGCCCCGTCAAAGAAGAGTTTAAAAATTTTCCTTTCTTTTAGCCAATTTTCAAACTAAGAGTTATCCATCCTGATATCCCATTCTACCAATTTCTTAGCATCAACAATATTTATAGCCAGGGGATTGAGACTTCGCATCCACTCTTTTTCTTTGTCCGTCAGAATTCCTTTGTTGCTAGGGATCTTTGAGATACGGATAACCTCCATGAGCAAGGCTTGAATTTTGATGGCTGTCTTCCACGTAGGCTGAGTCTTTTCCTGAAAAATCCTATAGTTTCTTTCATTCCATAAACACTAGCAGATTAATTTGGGGATTTTTAACCAGCAGGCTCTCACACCCCTTTTATGATTCAGCTCACCTTGATATAGACTTTCCCATTTATAAAAGCAATCATCAATACTAACCGTCAACCTCACTACTCCTCCCCAACGATTCAACATAGCATTCCAAACTGAAATAGCATAAGGGCATTGTAAGAACAGGTGAGTGATAGTTTCAATAGCCCCAACACATAAAGGACATCTAAAAGGGCCAGCGAGCCCTCTCTTTTCCAGATTCTCACTTGTGAGTGTTCTTCCATGCAAGAGCGTCCAAATGAAGAGATCAATCTAGGACAACGAAGTGTTATTCCAATTGTAATTCCAGAGTTGGGGATTAGCAGGTACATTATAACCTGCAGAAAAATGTTGGTAACCTTCGGATGTGGAGTATCTACCAGATTGCTCTCCCCATCCGCATCGGTCCCTGCTTTTCTTGTTGATTAGAGCTATCCCAGCCAGGTGGACGAGAAGATGTGACTTCTCTGCATCTAGATCAACAGGACACTCTGGTAAATTCTAACCAACCCATCGTTGAGGCTCTGTGTTCTCCCACGTGGATATATCCCATAGCATTTTCAGCCCCAGCGCGTGCATCCTTTGCTGCAGGCAAGGTAGATGAGGAGGAGTCTTACCAAGGACTTTATCTTGCCATAGTTTGATAATCTTCCCATTGCCTGGGACCCAATACAGATCAGCCATGAACTGAGGCAGCGCCTTAACACAGACTTTATGGATGGTTGTTCCATTCTGAGTCACGTGGCCCTCTTCCAGGCAGCTGAGCCTCGATCCCTTGAAATACATAGCTTTCAGCACAAGACTGGACCAGGAGGGCTTGGGGGCTAGTAGGTTCCAGAGTAGCTTGGCTCCCATATCCAAATTTTGGGTTCTGAGGTCTCTGATATGAAGGCCTCCCTCAGACCTCGGTAATTTAATAGTTTTCCAACTCACCAATGCAAACTTTTTGCCTCTTCCAGCACTGCCACCCTGCCAGAGAAAAGACCTTATTAGTCCTTCTATTTGGTTAATGGTTTTGGTCGGAGCAAGAAGAAGAGAGCTCTGATAAATTAGATAGCTATTCAAGACAGCCTTGATTAAAACTACCTTCCCAACCAAATTTAACCAAGTTGATCCCCATCCTTGGATTTTGTTTTTAATTTTCTCAACAATTGGATTCCAGGCTGAGCTCTTGGCCTTGGTTTTGAAGATGGGTACCCCCAGGTAGATGAAGGACTCCCAGGCAGTAACCCCACCCATGTTGAGGCCCCGAGAGATATCTGAGATTTCCCTAGGGTTGATATTCCATCCATAAATCTGGCTTTTCCTTAGATTGACTTGGCTTCCAGAAGCTAGACAGTAACGGTTCAGTTCAGTCTTGAATCGTCGGGCTATAATATTGCTAGCTCCACCCAGTAAGATAGTATCATCCATGAATTGTGCATGGTTAATATCTTTGATGCCCCTAGCCATCTTGATGCCGGGAAGGTCCTGGTCATGCCTGGCGGAGTCTAGCTGAAAGCTTAGGACTGAAGCCTGGATGGCATAAAGGAGGGGGGAGAGTGGGTAGCCTTGCCTCAGACCTCTCGAAGCTTGGAATAAGGGAGCAGCTCTTCCATTGACAAGCGGGGAAATCCACGGCTTGCTGATACAAGCCCTGACCCAAGAGATAAAATCATATGCGAATCCAAATTTTTGCATTACCTGGAAGAGAAAGGGATGGCTGACTCTGTCGAAGGCATTGGCAAGATCAATTTTAACCACCATTCCTTTATCGCCATTCTTCAAACTGAAGTGTATAGCCTCTTGGACTAAGATGATATTTTCCCAAATCTTCCTGCTTTTGACAAAGCCTCCTTGGTTCTCAGGGATCAGTATCGGAAGGATATGTTTGAGTCTGCTTGCCATTATCTTAGTGATGATTTTATAACCTATATTGCACAATGATATAGGCCGGAACCTGTCAAAGGATTTGGCCTCCTTCTCTTTGGGGATTAGAGCCAAGAACCCAGAATTAGTGTTGCATCCAATTTTACTGTATCTTTGAGACTTCCTGACCATCTTGATTAAGTCATTCTTAATTATGTTTCAGCAGAGCTTAACGAAGGTAGCAGTAAACCCATCAGGCCCCAAGGCTTTGTCATCCTTCATGCCATCAACGACCCTCTTGATCTCCTCCATCGTGATAGCCTGAGTGAGGGATTCATTTTCACTGATTTTAATAACATTGGGGATCAGTCTCATGAGCTCGGCGTCCTCCAAGATAGGCTGGGCATTGAAGAGACCACTGAAGTGCCTAGTCACTTCCTTCTTAATTTCCTCATGGCCGCTGATAATTCGGTACTGAATATGAATTTCCTGCACACAATTGATGTTATTCCTGGCTGCCGCCTGCTTGTGGAAGTAACTCGAATTCCTATCACCCTCAATCAGCCAATTGCATCTTGCTTTTAGTTTCCACCAATCAGATTCGAGTCTGCAAGCCTTGTGGAGATTCGATTGCAGAGTAATCTCAGTTTGGATATTAGAAGCGTCCACGTTTTTATCCTCCAAGGTAGCCTGGTGGGACTCAAGCTCATGAGAAACATGAGTTTTTTTTATCAAAGGGAGATGGAATTGCCTTGGCCCACGATTTGAGGCTTTTTTTAAGTCTTCTGAGCTTCTCCTCCCATACATAGAAAGGTGACCCTGTGACCGGGGGGGACCACGATTCGGCAATGATCCTAAGGAATGCAGATTGATTAGCCCACACGGGATTAAATCTGAATGGAATTGGACCCCAATTCTTGTTATTAGCCATCTCAAGAAGGATGGGCTTATGGTCGGATACTCCAAAAGGCAAAATTTTGGAAGATAAATTCAGCCCCAGCAAGAGGAAGGAGTCCTGGACCAGGAACCGGTCGAGTCTGGCAGCAATATGCCCAGGCCCTATCCTCTTGTTATTCCAAGTATACTTTCCAGAAGAAGGTTTAATGTCCATGAGATCCCATTCTAGGATGATCTCATCTACAGTTTCTCTTATGGGATCCCTGACCAAAGATCCACCTCGTTTTTCCTCTTGACTTAGGATGACATTAAGATCACCCGCAATTATAATATTACCTTGCAAGTTACTCTTTTCCTCACTTAGGAGACTCCAACAGGTATTTTTTTCAGCAATAGAGTTGGGAGCATAGATATTGAAGATGCTTACCAGGGAGTTCGAGGCTTTTGCCTCAACTGGGTGAGGATCCAATGTGTGTTGTACGTGATAGCGACAATGTCAAATTCCTTATCATTCCACAGAGTTCCAATGCCGCCAGAAGCCCCTCTTGAGCTAATTGCAGCTTTCCCCTTGTTTTTCCAAAAATTTTGACTTACCTGGAGAAATGCAGCTTCCTCCATTTTGGTCTCCTGGATCAGAAAGATGTCCGACTGATGTAAAGAAGATAGATCTAACATAGCTTCTTCCTTGATTTTTCTTCCGAGACCTCTGCAGTTCCAGGAGAGGACCCTCATTACTTACTTTTGGAGAGCGTAGGCATCCCTTTCTGGGCATGCCCTTGCTGGCGGGCGTTCCTAGTAGATTTCAGAATCTTTTCCAAGGTTAGCTGGGAGCCTTGCAGCTTATCCTTGTAGGTTGCTTGCTCCCTTATTTCTTTCCTGGATTTCCTTCCTTTTGTTTTAGACATTCTTGGAGTAGTTATTTCGATTCCCCCCTCCTCCTCTTCCACTTCTTCCGATCCAGAGTCTTTCTCTGACTTCCCCAGGGTTTCTCCTACCGTGACTTGTGCCATTTCTTCGTCTTGGTCCTTCATTTGTTGGGCTGATAATTCCGCTTCAGACTCCTTATTACCTTCATTGCTGGATTTCTCTCTGATTTCAATGAGATATTCCTTGACTTCCACCGTTGCTTTAATCTTGGATACTTCTAAGGATCCTTCGTGAGTAGTGACCCTTGTTTCATTGGTCCCCTCACCCTTTTTTGGATCCCTTCCGGATTGGTATTTGGACTTAGATCTGTTCACCTTTTGCCATCCTTTCGCCTTGTCATGCTGGGTCTTAGGATTTTTAGGACAGTTGCGGATGAAGTGCCGGTACTCATGGCAGCCTCTGCACTTGAAAGGTAGCTGTTCATAATTAAGTTTTTGTAAGTGGGACCAATTTCCCACGGCTAACTTGATAGCTTCAGGAAGGCCAGCTTCGAGATCGACCTCAATGCAAATACGAGCACAAGCATATTGGTCTTTTGGACTAGCCATATCTATGTAGTTCCCCAGCGCAGTCCCTATGGCTTGGAGGGATTTAGGGTTCTAGCAGTGCATAGGAAGGTTAGGCAGCCTAACCCATACAGGCACTGCTTTTGGGGTATTAACTTCGGGATCAAAGTCTGGAGTCCACCTGTTAAGGTAAAGACCTTGCAGGCCCATGAAGTAGGGCCCATTTCTAAAGATTAACTCTTTATCGTCCTTGGATTCAAAGTCGAAAAGGAAATAACCTCGTCCAACGGAGTAAGAAGCAACATTATTGGTGATAAGGGGCCTCCAGTTTCTTTGGACCCAGCTATCCATAGTTTTGGGCAAGTGCCAGAGCCCCGTGAATTGTCCGATCAATGCTCAGTCTGCCAGGGAGAGAGCTACCCGAATGCTTTCCTCCGGAGGAAGGGCAACCTTCGGCACATATTCAAGTCTTTTGACAAATTTCGAGGGTTCGCCTTTGCCGAATCTCCTATTGTGTGAGGAAATTAAGTGATCGAATTCATCCAGGTGAAGATCCAAGGATGGATCCCCGCCCCCACCAGGCATCAGACTGCCCATCTAGTTAGTCCCTCAACATTGCCCAACACAGGCCAGCCTCTGATCAGCAGCAAAAGGCCTGACAAATCCTGTCCCACCTGCAGAGAACCAATGGCCGGCTTCAGCCGAGTGTGAAGCAATCTGCAAACCAATGTCAAATCGAAGAGATCGCCCTCTATATAAATGATCACTAGGCATTTTTAGCCTTAACACCTCAAAAGTTGTGTAAAGAATTATGTAACACCTTGTGTAAATCCTTGTATAACCCCCCGTTTGTTATTTTGGGAAGATGAATTGGCTTGTGTGACACCTCATGTCATTAATTTTGATTCCTCTTCATGGATGATGTGTCCACACATGAATTTGTGTTGGGTGGAGTGGCTTGGGGTCACTCTCCTTGAAATTCGAGTTACTTGGGTTAGATTAGAGCTAACCTCTTGTGGTTGAATTAACCCCCTTGGATTGACTCAAGTTGTATTACCTTGGTTTGGTTTGACCCCATTGAGTTAGGATTACCATATTCTATAAATCCATGTTTTTTATAACCAAAACAATCAATATATATATATAAAGAATTGATGGGCCTTCACCCATTTACAATTATTTCAAAATATACAATTCCATGATTCCAAATCTTCTCAATTCAAGATTAAGGAATGGGATGCATCGAGCTAGGACCTTCATTCACACTTAGCATCTCAGGAGGAAGAAGGCAACCCTGATTTGCTTTGTGGTCTTCCAGCTTATTCAAGTCACGGAGAATGTGATAGGAGGAGACAGAAACAAAATCTATCAAAATGAAGTGAAACCTTTGCATTGTCACGTTCAAACTGAGGTTATTGAACTTTGAAGCAGAGTTTAGAACTTTGATTATAATTTCTGAGTCTCCAAAAATTTGAATGTTATTATGTCCAACTGCCTTTGCAAGTTGACAGGATTTTAGAAGTTCAAATAATTCTGCTTGGTTATTTGTAAGATGTCCAACTCCCCAGTGGAAGTTGGTTTCAATCCTTCCTCCTAGATAGAAAACCAGTCCCCCTGCCCCAGCTTTCCCTGTATTTCCTTTTGATGCTCCATCGAAGAAGATTGAGACTTTATTTTTCTTTTGCCACTATTTTGAAAAATCCTTTTCCGTGGTTCTGACCTTCCAACTTGGTTTAAAACCAGGCCTGCTCGAACCCAGCTGAATTTTGTCCACAATTAGTGATCCAAGCCATTTATGCTCATCTTCGAGTTTGATGGCATCAATTTGAACACTTCCCACTACTTCCAAAAGAAGAGCCTTAGCTTTAATTGCTACAATTTTTGTCTTTATGACTTTACTGTTAAAAATCGAATCATTTCTAGCTAACCAAATTTTCCACCATAAACATTTTGGAATAGCTTGCCATCTTTTCCTCCATTCATAAGTGGTTGAAAGAAGGCCAGGATACCTTATCTACCAGTTCTTAAACAAATTAACAAGTTCACAATTTAAAGGAACAGAGAAATAAGGCAGCCCACGCAAGAAATGAGTCCATACTTTCTGTGTAAAAATGCATCCAATAAAAACATGAGCTGTAGTTTCGACATCTTGAAGGCAAAAAAAACATCTGAAAGGTCCAAAGAAGCCAAGTTTTGAAAAGTTCTCATCAGTTAAAACTTTCTGGTGCATTAGAGTCCACAATTTTTTTTTTTTTTGGTAAGCTAGGCAATTTCCAGACTGAATTCTAGAATGTTGTGCTGTGAATTGAACCAACTGATTTATGCACTAATAGGAAGCCACGAGCAGTTGAATAGGATCCATAGGTTCCCCAAACCCACATGTCTTTGCACATTAAATGAATGGGGGCCAATCCAGATAGATAGTTCATTAGCAAATTATTTTGAATGAGAAGGGTGGAATTGACACGTTCAGGCAGTCCTGGGAGAACCCACATAGCCCAGTTTCCATGGATGTCCCAAGAAGTGACATCTGAGAGTCTTAAAAAACCTTTATTTGTCAGCAAGAGCTTAATCTCAGCAAGGGATAAGTCAGAATTGAGAGGGGATTTACCATTTATTTTATCATCCCACAGGAATGTATTTCTGCCATTTCCTGGAATACGACAAAGATGCTGGGTAAAGAGGTCAAGTCCTCTTCTGCATAAATTCCATGAAATAGAACCTTTGTGAGTATTTGTCATCTGAATATTTTTTAGAGATCCTCCTTTAAGATATTTCTTCCTGAAAATTTGACTGACCAGATGCTTTTTATTAGAGAAAAGATGCCATAGTAATTTGCCTCCCATAGCTAAATCAACCAATTATGGATCTATGATTTGCAATCCACCTTCTAGCATAGGAATTTTAACAACAACTCATTTGACAAGATGCATTCGGTTCTGGATTCATTTTTCCACCTCTCCAGAGGAAATCTCTGATCAACTTGGATATCTGATCCATAATTGATTTAGGGGCCAGGAGAAGAGATGATTGGTAAATAGGAAGAGTTGAGGGAGTTGACTTAATCAAAGTAAGCTTCCTTGACTTTGTGAGAAAATGGCCACCCCATAAGGCAATCTTTGCTTTTATCTTTCCCATGATTTCCAACCAGAGAGAAGGGTTATTTTTTCCCAAGGCTAAAGGAAGTCCCAAGTACTTAACCTTATCCCAAGTAGCAAATCCTTCAAAGCCTAAACTCTGAGATATGTTTGTAATAGTTTAATGATCTACATTCCAGCCATACACAACACTTTTATGATTGTTAATAAGAGCCCCTGAAATAATACAATAATGGTGCATAATTTCTACAAAAACTCTTTCCATTTTGAGTCAATCCCCTCTTAGAATTAAGGTATCATCCGCAAAGAGAGCATGGATGATGGCTTCAACGCCCCTAGCTAAATGGATACTCGAGATAATCCCATCATTTTTCCCTGAAATTAACTTTCTATTCAAAGCATCAACCATTAGAATGTACAGAAACGACGAGAGAGGGCATCCCTACCGAAAACCCTTGGAAGCTTGAAAGAAGTTTGCTAGTCTACCATTAACCAATGGCACTATCCAAGGATTATCAATACAAGCTTTTATCAAATTTATAAAAGCAGGGCAAAAACCAAAAGAACAAAGAACCGAGTAAAGAAAAGATAGCTTTACCCTGTCAAAGGCATTTTCCATATCGAGTTTAATTAGCATTCCCTTCTCCTTTCTTTGAAAACTAGATTGCATGGCTTCTTGAACATGGATCACATTGTCGATAATATGCCTCCCTTTTACAAACCCTCCTTGAAGAGGTGATATCAACTTCCCAAGAAAATATTTGTGCCTGTTAGCTAAGCGTTTAGAGAATATTTTATAAGAAGCATTACAAAGTGAAATAGGTCTGAATCGATCAAAAGTGGAAGGATTAACCTCTTTAGGAATTAGTGCAAGGAAAGTGGAGTTGGTGCATCCACCCACTTTGGATTTTAACTGAAATGCTTTGATCATCCGAAGGAAGGTCGGAGTGGGTTAGGACTTTTGGATTGGATGTGGTGGGGAACATAGGCTCTCCCTAGCCTTAGTAGATGATCTAAGAGATCACATAATCATCTTCCTAGAGCATATTAGTGACCCATTTAATTCCACTGCTTTGTCTCAAGAATGGCTCAAAGCAAAAGATCTGGACATTGTGGGAGAGGAGGACAAGGCTGAAGTGGAACACGTACATAAAAGATTTAAAATATATCCATATCAAATTTAAATATTGTGAGGATGGACTGATTTGGTCAAGAAACAAGGATGGAGGTTCTTATTCCCCTAACATTGGATATTTGATTATTCAAAAAGAAGAGAATCATTCAGAATTGTTCTGGTGGCATGCAACAATATGGAGGTATAAGTGTCCTCTCAAGTGCAATATTTTTCTTTGCCTAGCCCTTTGAAATAATATCCCAATATGAAATCTTATGCTCAAGAAATTTTGGAGTGTTCCCAGTAGATGCCCTTTGTGCAATTTAGCAAATGAAGAGAGTGTAGAGCATTTTTTTATTTCATGTTCTTTTATTAGAAAGATGTGGGATCATGCTTCTCAAGTAAGTTGTATTCCTTTCACTTGGGATGGCCATTCTCTTAATCAAGTGCTGGAGACTTGGTCCAATAATGTGGTTTTCAAAGACTATTTGGTGTTGCCTGTCGTTTTCTCCTAGGGGGTTTGACTCTCTAGAAACAAGGCAATTTTTTAGAAAGTGTGACAACCCTAATTTTTACAACTTTATGAACACAATACATTTACTTTATAATTATGATTCGGATCTACTTCCTGAAACTAAATAAACTTAAAGACATATTACGTCCAATCATGTTTTCAAATAAACTTTCATGCATAAAAATTATAACCAACGAACAAGTTTTTTGAATTTCAATATATATATATACTTGTTATACTATACTCTTTTAATGTAACTCTAATAAGTGTAATATAATATAATCTGGATACTACACTTTGGAAAAGTCCATAAATCACATGTTTCAAATGCATTTAAATATCATATAAGAACCTAACGTAAAAATAGATTTCCCCAATATTTTATTATTATAATCTAACCCACTTTAATCACTTTAACTAGGTTATAACCAAAATATTCCCTCTTTCAAAAACATTTCCATATGATATGATAATGTAACACTTCTATATATCACACCCCAAATGCATAAGCAGTCTTGACTTTATTCTCATAAATATTACTAATGTAAAACAAAAAGTGTTTCTAATCTTTATGAGAATGCAATTATGATACCTATGTAAAAAGATGATACTATTATCTCTATAGAACACACATCTTTTCGTAGTGATATGTATAAAAAACTGTATCTTTTATTCATTTACTTTATAATATTACTAAATATCATTCAGCTCATAAAAGGAACTGATCCACTATCAAAATTATCAAATGCTTATTTCATAAATGAATAAATTTCATCAAAAGCAAAATTATCAAATGCTTATTTTATAAATGAATAAATTTCATCAAAAGCAATCTATGGTATGTAATTTTTGTTACAAGCAAAGATATACATATGAATTGTACATATTTGTTTTTGTCTTTGTTATCTATATTCCAAGTATTAATTATATATATATAATATTTTTATTTAATCCTTTTTTAATGATACATATATATTCATTTACAACATTCATCATTTTTTTCATTATATTTAATTTAACATATCTTATTAACATTCTCAATACTTATCAAAAGCATGATGATAAATGTACACAGGGATTGGGTCTGATATTTTTCATTGAACACGTTCCTACAGTTTTATCGCAGGCCACGTTGGCAAGGGAAAGCGCATGCATAGCGTTTGGATTTGATTGTGAATATATTTCTACAAATAAAAAACAAACGCAAATCTAGGTTATCAACGCAGACTTAGACTGGATAGCTCAGATCTGAGTTTAAGATCTAAATATTCTACATATCCGAAATAACAACACATACCAAATAAATTAAAGCATACCCAGACATTATACAGATCGGATCCGATTTTAAATCTACAGGTCCAATAAATGTTTTGGTAATAAAAAAAAATTGGTAATCCCTCAACATTGTAGTAAAAAATTGGTAATCCATGCAACACTCTCTCCTCGAGTCTGTAACAAGTTCAATGATGGACTAATAGAAAAGAAAAACCCTCAATGCATGCACTCATCATCATTTCTACAAGCACAACACGACGTCTCGTGCTATCCTGGTGCACCAATATATATAGTTTTTTCCCATTTATTATGCCATCCCAATCAAATCTCCAATTAATCCATAAATCCCTATGATTTAGGATCTTGTCTGGTTGTTGACTTTTAGATTGGATTTGATTGGTAAAGATCTCTCTAGCTTGCTAAAACATGTTCTCTTGTTGCATGGTGGTGTCCCCTCGTGTAGTTGAATTCTCCAAGTGCCATTTACTTTTGTTTATATATATATATATAATAGTTTGTTGTGCAAGTGTCACTTTAAGTGTTTTAGTTTTTAATAACTCATTAAATAAAAATAATTCTCAAAAATATAAAGAATATAAGTAATTCCATGTGGGTGTTACATTTCTCCCCCCCTTATTCTTAACATTGTCCTCAATTTTCTTTTTATTTCAATCTCCCTTGCTCATTCTGGAACATGCAGGGATATGCTTCTCGCATTTTGTCCTCCATTTCACAAGTTTCCTCTTTAGGGATGACGTGCTCCATTACACTTTTATTTGAACGATGGCTCGATTTCATAGCATACGTTCCCTCCTGTCTAGGATGCAAAAAGGTTTGGTTTGGAACTTGCCCTCGGGTTCTACCTGAATCACATTCCGGTCAATTACATGAGTAGCATCATGTATATAAATTTTCAATAATGAAACATGAAATTCATCATGTACTTTTATGCTAGGGGGGACTGCAAGCTGATAGGATACCTGTCCTATCTTAGCTAACACTTCAAAAGGTACACAATACCTTGGTTCCATCTTAGAACATCTTCCCAAACTCAAAGAACTCTTCTTTGACTTTACCTTTAGATATACATGATCACCAATGTTGAACTCTCTTGGATTTCTTTTTAAATATGCATAACTCTTTTGCCGGTCCTAGGAAACTTTTAAGTTTTGTTGCACCTCTTTAACCGTATGTTCCATCTCTTTTAACATGTATGGTACTAGAACAATCTTGTCAGTAGGGTTATCCTAAGACATAGGAGTGCGACATTTGAGACCATACAAAACTTCAAATGGACTCATTTTTAATGAAGCTTGATACCCATTATTATAAGCAAATTCTACTAAATGCAAATACTCTTCCCATTTATTTGATTTATTTATTACATACATTCATAGCATATCTTCTAACACTTGATTAGTTCTTTCAGTTTTCCCATTCGTTTGAGGATGATAAGTAGTACTGAAATTCAATTGTGTATTTAGACCTTAAACAAGGATTTTCAAAAGTTACTGGTAAACTTTACATCTCTATCAGAAATCACAACCTTTGGAATACCATGTAACCAAAATATTTCTTTCATTAAAATATCAGCTATATTTATGGCTTTAAAAGTATATTTTATAGGTATGAAGTGTGCAACTTTACTTAACTTATCAACAACTACAATTATTGAGTCATGTTGTTTATTTGTTTTAGGTAATCTTGTTATAAAGTCCATGCTTATTATCTCCCATTTCCATTCTGGATAGGAAAGGGTTGCAGTAACCCAACAGGATGTTGATGCCCAATTTCTACTTGTTGACATTCAATACACCTAGCTAGATAATTTGCAACATAAAACTTCATGTTAGGCAAATAATAGATTTTCCTTAACTTAGTTATCATATTTTGGTATCCCAAATGTCTGGAATATAGTTTCTTATGTAGTTCATTTGGAATTGATTGTTTAACTTCTTCAAATTTTGGTATATATAGTCTATTTTTATAAAATAACAAGTCTTCGGACTTATAGAATAAACTGAATCATTTCCACTATCATTTGTTTCCAATAGTTCTTTAATATTTAAGTACTCTTCATCATTTTTAGCTACTTTTTTTAATTAAATCTTCAAGATTTGTTTTATAACTGTTAAAAGCAGCTCAACAATGTGGAATGGCTTTCCTACTGAGGGCCACTTTGCTCTCTTTGCCTTTAATGTGTTTAATTTCAAAAGCATACCTGCTCAAGGAAGATAACCACCTTGCTTGGCGAGCATTTAAGCTTTGTTGATCAATTAATTATTTTAAGTTTATGTTATCTGACATTAAGGTAAATTTTCTTCCTATTAGGTAATGTTTCCACATCTTTAGTGCATGTATTATTGCAGCTAACTCTAAGTCATGTGTTGCATAGTTTCATTAATGTATTTTAAGTTTTCTTGGCTCGTAGCTTATTACATAATCCTCTTGTAGTAACACCCCATCTAATCCTTCTAGGCAGACATTCGTACATACCACAAAGTCCTTGTAGGGATCTGTTATTCTTAGAAAAGGCGCGGTGGTCAGCAGGCGTTTTAAGTTTTTCAAATATTTTTTGACATTTATCAGACTATATGAATTTAGTTCATTTCTTTTGAAGTGAAGTTATGGGATAAGCAATTTTGGAGATCCCCTCGATGAACCTACGATAGTAACCTGTGATTCTCGTAAATGATCGAATCTCGGTTACATCCTTAGGAACTGGCTAGTGATTGATTACCTTGATTTTATCTGGGTCCATTGAAATACCTTCATTGGTTATTACATGACCTAGGTACTCGATTTTATCTTGAAAGAATTCACATTTGCTAAACTTTGCATAAAGTTTATGTTCTCTTACTGTTTGCAAGACTAATTTTAAATGTTCTTTATGCTCTTCTTTATTTTTAGAGTATACTAATATGTCGTCGATAAATATTATTACAACTTGGGAGTGGGTAGGGCTTTAAGATGGTGGAGGAGGTAGGCGAACCTTTGTCTACTCGCTCGGAAGCCTTCGATAGGCTAATCTCCAACCACGCTAAGCGATCAGGCAAAAAAGAATTGCCGAAATTTGTCAAGCGAATAGAAGATGTACCGGTGGTAGCCCTTCCCCCGGAAGAAACGATCCGGGTTGCCCTGTCACTGGCAGATCGGGCCTTGATCAGGCAGTTCATAGGGTTGTGGCCCTCACCCAAAACTACCGATAGCTGGGTTCAAAGGAACTGGCGACCGTTGATTTCCAAAGACGTGGCCTCCTATGCCATTGGAAGGGGATACTTCCTCTTTGACTTCGAATCCAAAGACGATAAAGACTTAATCTTCAGGAATGGGCCCTACTTCATGGGGCTGCAAGGTCTCTACCTCAATTGATGGTCGTCGAACTTCGATCCGGAAGCCGATACCCCCAAAGCTGTCCCTGTCTGGGTCAGACTGCCCAATCTACCCATGCACTACTGGAATCCCAAATCTCTTCATGCTATTGGGGACATACTGGGGAAATATATCGACATGGCCAACCCAAAGGACCAATATGCTTGCGCCCGCATATGTGTGGAGGTTGACCTAGAAGCTGGACTGCCAGAAGCTATAAACCTCACGGTGGGGAACTGGTCCCACATTCAGAAATTGGACTACGAACAACTCCCCTTCAAGTGCAGAGGCTGCCACGAGTATGGGCACTTCATCCGAAACTGCCCTAAAACTCCGGAAAGCCAGCAGGAGAAGGGGGAAGGGTGGCATAGGGTGAACAGATCCAGATCTAAAAACCAAACAGGTGGGGGCCCTAAGAAAGGCAAGGGGAGTGGACTATCTGAAAAATCCCAAGAGCCTCCAAGAGCTACAGAAACAGTGGAAGTAAGGGAGGAATCCACAGAAACAGAAGACAGATCTAGCCATGAAAAGAGCAAAGAACCTGAAATAGCTATCTCAGACCAGGGGAGAGACAATGAGGAAGACACTGCGGAAACTAAAGAAGGAGAAAGTCAGGGAAAATCTGATGAAGAACTGGACTCAGAAGAGGAAGAAGAGGAAGAAGGGGAAATTGAAATAATAACCCCAAGACTGACTAAAAAAAAAGGAAGGAAATCTTGAAAAGAAGTACGGGATCAAGCAACATACAAGGATAAGTTGCAAGGATCCCAGCTAACCCTGGAAAAGCTGTTGAAAAACCCAAGAAACACCCGTCAGCAGGGGCATGCCTCGAAAGGGATGCCTACGGCTTCCAAAAGTAAGTAATGAAGGCTATTTCCTGGAATTGCAAGGGGCTCGGTAGTAAAGGTAAGGAAGAAGCTATGCTAGATCTAATATCTCTTCACCAACCGGACATCCCGCTGATTCAGGAAACAAAGATGGAGGAGACAACATTCCTCCAAACCTATAAAAAAATTTGGAAAAAAAAGGAGATGCTGCTTTAAGCTCCAGAGGAGCATCTGGGGGTATTGGAACCCTCTGGGATGAAAGGAATTTCGAACTTATGGCCACCAAAAACAACACTCATTGGATCCTCATAGTGCTGAAGCAAAAAGACACTAACTCTCTGGTAAGTATAATTAACTTATATGCACCTAATTCTTATGGCGAAAAATTGAACTGCTGGAATCTTCTCCGTGAAGAACGAAATAATCTGCAAGGTAATGTCATATTGGCAGGGGATCTGAATCTCATTCTTAATCAGAATGAAAAAAGAGGGGGTTCAAGCCCTTTAGACCCGATCAAAGACATAGTGGAAGACACCATTTCGACCTGGGACCTCATTGATGTCAAGCCTTCTACAGGGAAATACACTTGGACCAATAGGAGGTTTGGGCCTGGGCACATTGCGGCCAGACTTGAACGATTCTTGATTCAGGATAACTTCCTTCTGCTAGGCCTGATTATTACCACTAAAATCCTCTCCTTCGGTGGCTCCGATCACAAGCCCATCCTCTTGGAAATGAGGCAAGAAAAAAACCTGGGTCCCATACCGTTTAGATTTAACTCCTTGTGGGCCAAGCGAGATGATTTCCTTCAGATTGTAGCAGACTCTTGGGCCCATCCGGTAACCGGCTCTCCCTTCTTTGTATGGGAGGAAAAGCTGAGGAGGATCAAAAAAACCTTGAAGAGTTGGGCCAAGACGCTCCCAAATCCAAACTCAGCCAAGCTTCAAGCTGCTCACGAGCTGGAATTGCACCAGGCTGAAATGGAGGAAAAAGACGTGACTGTACATGACATCCAAAAAGAGACTAACCTACAGATGAACCTTCACACGGCATGTAGAGAGGAGGCTGAATGGTGGCGCATCAAATCAAGGTGTAAATAGTTAAGGGACGGGGATAAAAATTCATGTTTTTTCCACAAATTGACAGAGATCAGAAAAAATCAGAATAACGTCCGTGAAATTCAGGTCAATGACAAGATAATCACTCAATTTGACGAAATTAAAGCTGAAGCAACCATCTATTTCAGCGAGCTGTTCACTGCTCAGTCCACCCCCAGCGATGATCAGCTGCTGAACCTTGTCCCAAATTCAATAAAGAATAAAGACAACGATCACCTGAACCAAATCATCACGCTGAAGGAGATAAAAGAAACGGCTGATTCCATGGAGGAGGACGGATCTCCAGGGCCAGACGGGTTCAATGTGAATTTTATAACTATCTGCTGGGACATTGTTAAAAAAGATTTACTTAAAATGATCAGGAAGTCTCAGAGCTGTAGTAAGATCGGAGGAAGTACAAATTCAGCCTTCTTGGCCCTCATTCCAAAGGAGAAAGAGGCTAAAACCTTTGACAGGTTCCGGCCAATTTCATTGTGTAACATAGGGTATAAAATCATCACTAAGATCATGGCTACTAGACTAAAGCTCATTCTGCCAGTCATCATTCTGGAGAATCAAGGTGGATTCATAAAAGGAAGGAAAATTTGGGATAATGTCATTTTAGTGCAAGAAGCCATCCACTCCAGCCTGAAGAATGGAGACAAAGGAATGGCGGTAAAATTAGACCTGGCAAACGCATTCGACAGAGTCAGCCATTCATTTCTCCTTCGGGTAATGCTGAGATTCGGTTTTGATCCCAAATTTGTCTCTTGGGTCAAGGCCTGTATAAGCAAGCCTTGGATTTCCCCCCTCATTAATGGAAGAGCTGGCCCCTTTTTCCAAGCTATGAGAGGTCTGAGGCAAGGATGCCCGCTCTCACCCCTACTCTATGCCATTCAGGCCGCAGTACTCAGTTTCCAACTGGAACATGCTAGACTAGAGCAGGAGTTGCCAGGCATAAGGCTAGCCAGAGGAGTTAAAGACATTAAACACTCTCAGTTTGCCGATGACACTATCTTAATGGGAGGTGCCAGCCAGATCACAGCTCGTAGATTCAAAGTTGAATTGAACCGCTATTGCCAGGCCTCCGGAAGCAAAATTAATCTGAGGAAGAGTCAGATCTTTGGATGGAACATCAATCCGAGAGAAATGTCAGACATAACTCGTATTCTAAATATGAACGGAGTGGTAAGTTGGGACTCTTTCAAATACCTAGGGGTGCCTATTGTCAAATTAAAATCCAAATATTCGGACTGGAATCCCATAGTGGAAAAAATAAAAATAAAAAAATCAGGATGGGGGACTGTATGGCTAAATCTAGCAGGGAAGGTTGTTCTAATTAAAGCTGTCCTAAACAACTTCTTGCTCTACCAATGCTCTCTGCTCCTAGCACCGGGAAAAATCATAAACCAAATTGAGGTACTGCTGAAATCCTTTCTCTGGAATGGTGGGAACAATGGAGGAGGTAAAAAGTATGCTCTGGTAAGATGGAAAACCGTCAAGCTGCCCAAAAATGAGGGAGGACTTCAAATCAGGGACCTCCACCGTCAAAATTTGGCCATTGGGGCCAAATTACTCTGGAACTTGCTAAATCCTAAGCTAACTTGGTGTAGTCGGGTTCTTAAAATTAAATATTTTCCTGGACCAAAGCTTAGATGTCTGGAAGGAAACCACGTGAAGATGAAGGGATCACCAGTCTTCAACCTATGTAAAAAATCGCTGCCCCAATTTATCGAAAAATTAAGCTGGAGTCCGGGTAATGGAAAAGATATAAATCTCTGGAGGGACACGATCCATGGAAAACTACCTCCACGTCTGCCCCGATTGCAATTCTGGATGGAGACGAGAGGCCTATCATCGCTGTGGAGTATATCAAATTGGGAGGTGAATCAGCCAAATCGCTGGGTATCTTGGGCATTGCCGGACTGTCTAGAAGCGTTGGAGATGGATAAACTGAAGCTGCTCAATCATCTGGCCGGGATTGCACCGATTTCCCTCTCCCTGAAAGATAAACGTGGCTGGGGCAATCGAACTGGCATCTATTCGACAGCTGAAGGGTACAACGTGTATGCAGCTTCTTACAATGTGCCAGCGAATCCTGCAATATGGAATCACAATTGGAAAAATAGAACGCTGCCTAAAATTGATGTGTTCACTTGGACATTGCTTCACCAAAGACTGCTGACCGGAGAGAACCTGTAGAAGAGGGGGATAGCAGGCCCTTTCAGATGCCCTCTCTGTGCGGTAAACTCAGAATCTCTTTCTCATCTCTTTTTTAACTGTCCTTATTCTGTCTCAATTTGGAAGGAAGTAATGCTGAATGAAGAAGATGGATTTCAATGGAATGGAAGTAATCAAGAATTTTTCATTAGCTGGGAAAAAATGTATAAGGGCGAGCTGGGCAAAAAAAACGGTGTGAAAGCTTGCTGGCTGAAACTATCCAAAATTGTTTGCTGGTGCATTTGGATAGAAAGAAACCAGAGAATTTTTCAAAATAGAAGTCAACCAGCATGGAAGGTAATTGTCAAAATCAATGCTCTTCTCGGTGAGGTGGTAAGAAACATCAAGATTCCGGTCAATAAAGCCGAGCTGACAGAAAAAGAGAAAAAATGGATGCATAGTCTCAATATTCATGAAAATAAAAGCATAGCCATCAAAAAATTGGAGGATTGGGAAATTAGAATGGACAAAACCCAATTCGAAAACTAGTTAAGAGAAAGAAAGATATTCAAGCTGTTCTTTGATGGAGCTTCAAAAGGGAACCCGGGGAAAGCAGGAGGAGGAGGAGTTGTCATAAACCACACAGGGAAAGTGGAAATCGAATTTGCTTGGAACATAGGGCATGATACTAATAATATGGCAGAAGCATATGGGCTATGGAAAGGCCTTAAGCAGGTGCAAAAAGTAGGTGTGGATGAAGTAGTGGTTATCGGAGACTCAAGGCTAATAATCCAAGCAGTGAGCGAAGGAAGAAGGGGTAAAAATGAGCGGTTGGAAAGACTGTTAAAAAGAATCAGATATATGATCAAAAGGTTCAAGAAGATTGAATTCTTCCATGTTCACAGGGAGCTCAATATGAGGGCGGACAAAGCAGTTAATAAAATCAAAGATATAGGGTGCTACGAACTCAAGGTTAATTCAAAGATAAGTCTGGAAATACCTCCATAATTTGTCTAAGGACGGGGAGTTTTAGTGGATCTCTGTACTCTTGATCAGCGTATTTAAGCTGTTTCACTTATATTAGTATAACCGTTTTTGTTATAAAAAAAAAGATAAATATTATTACAAACTTATCTAAGTATTTGTGAAGAACATTGTTCATTAAACACATGAACGTGGCCGAGGCATTGGTCAAGACAAACGGTATGACCAAGAACTCGTATTTCCCGTACCTTGTTCTGAATGCAGTTTTATGGACATCCTCGTCCTTAATTCTTACTTGATGGTACCCGGGCCTCAATTCAATTTTAGAGAATACCGACGCTCCCCGTACTTGGTCAAACAAGTTGTTGATGCGAGGGATAGGGTATCTATTCTTAATTATCATCTTATTTAATTGTTTGTAATCGATACATAGCCTCAATGTTCCATCCTTCTTTTTAACAAACAAGATGGGTGCTCCCCATGAAGACACACTCGGTTTGATATATTCTTTAACTATTAATTATTGTAATTGTAATTTTAATTCTACCAACTCAAGTGTGTTCATTCGATAAGGATCCTTCGAGGTAGGGACTGCTCCTGGTGCCAATTCAATGGTAAAGTCAATATCCCTCTTCGAAGGTAGTCCCAGTATCTCCTCAGGAAAGACATCTTTAAATTCATTTAAAAGAGGAATATCCTCTAAAATAGGTTTTGTTTCCTTATCATTATCTTTGGTGATGTGTACAACAAACAACCTACATCCTTTTCTAGCACACTTTTTCAATTGCAAGGTAGATATTTTTCTAGTAAGAACCTTCTTTGGAATCCCTCTAACCATTTTACTTTCATCATTTTCATCAATACAGTCAAAAGTTTTCTCAAAGCAATTTAGCACAACTTTGTGTTTTTCTAACCAATCAATGCCAATTAGTACATCGTAAGATCCTAATGGAAAAATATTCAAATATACTTTTGTAATCAAATCTTGCATATGAACTTCACAACTAGAAATAAAACTGGTTACTTTTCTTTTTGTTTATATGGCTAATTGCACTAACCACGACTTTTCAAAATCATATTTTCTCATTTTACACAAATCTACTAACTTAGGAGATATATAAATTAGGGTAGATCCATAATCAATTAATATAGAAATAGGTTTGTCAAGAATCTTACCATCTACCTCAATCATGGAGGGTTGTTAATGCGCTTGATGATTGTCCAACGCGACGCTAATCTGTGGTATGTTCCTAGCAACCTCTCCAACTGTGGTTGCTTCTAGGACCGTGTGAATATTCTTATTATCCTTTTATATGTGGACAATCACGGTCGAAATGACTCCCCCCACATCCCCAACATTGCAAAGGTTCTCTTTTTATTTCTTCATTTTTCTTATTAAAAAGATTATCTTTATAATCAACACTTCTCATTGGTTGTTTATAATCCGTTCTTATTGTTTTTTGTTTGTCTTTAAAGGCATTTCTCTGGGAACTCTTATGTTTATTAAAAGGTTTGAACTCTTTTCTCTTGAAATTACTTTAATCTCTTCTCTTGAAATTATAAGGATTTTCACTCTTACTCTTGGATTGATCATATGTTAATTTGGCCTTCCTCATTGCTTCATACAAAGTTTTTGGTTCATCAAACTCCAATTTGTCTTTATAAAAGTTGGGCAAGCAACCTATAAATCTTTGTATTTTATGTTTTTCTTCATTTAGATGAGGCACATATCTTAACAGGGATAAGAATTTAGTACAAAAGCCATGCATAAACATGGATCCTAGTCTTAGCTCATAAAACTCCTTAGCTTTCCCTTCATAGTAATATTCTGAGAGGTATTCATTTTTAAATTCCTTTTAAAACCAGTTCATGCTTACTTTTTTATGATTAATTATTTTTGCTCTTTTTAAGTCTTGACACCAAATCTCATCCTTTCCGACTAGATTGAAGATGGTCATTTTGTCATTCATAGAGTTGGATTAATTGTACAAAGTGAAGTACTTCTTCATCTCGGCGAGCCAAGCCTCAACTTTTTCTCCATTTTTGACTTCGTCGTCAAAGGTAGGAGGCTTTATTTTTTTAAATTCTCCTGTTAGCTCATCTTTATATTTTCTTTTATTCCTATGTCTGTCCTCAGAGCTATCACTAGAATATTTTGATTCACTAGCTAGATGGATTCCATTAGAAAAAATGACAGTCAAAGGATGAGTTTTCTTGTTTACGTTTATTTTTACTCTTTTCATTAGTTATCTCATTCAGTTTATATAGTGGGGCTTCATTTAAGTCTTCTTGGGTTTTCAATACCCTTTCATGTTCAGTCTTAAAATTCAAAATTCATTCTTGTAAGTCCCTCATGGTTTGAAGGATCTCATTATTAACAATGTTATTATTTGATTGATCCTCGTTATTAGGTTCAACCCAAACAGGTGGGGTAGGGGATCGTCTTCCAGCCATATATTCCTGCAGTTTAGTTTAAAACAGTTTTCTTCTATACAAGTAAGAATAACAAAAATTAATACTTTGTTAGTTTTAGGAAAATGTACATAGACACCATAAGGCCAAGTGTCATAACATCGCTCTGATACCACAACGTGACAACCCCAATTTTTACAACTTTATGAACAAAATACATTTAATTTATAATTATGATTTGTATCTACTTCCTGAAACTAAATAAACTTAAAAACATATTACATCAAATCATGTTTTCAAATAAACTTTCATAAATAAATATTATAATCAACAAACAAGTATTTTGAATTTCAATATATATGTATATACTTATTATGCTATACTATTTTAATGTAACTCTAATAAATCTAATATAATATAGATACTATACTGTGAAAAAGTTCATAAATCACATGTTTCAAATGCATTTAAATAACATATAAAAACCTAACATAAGAAAATCTCCATGATGCTTTTCATTATAATAAAACCCATTTTAATCATTTTAACCTGATTATAATCAAAGTATTCCCTCTTTCAAAAACATTTCCATTATAATGTAATACTTCTATTTAACATACCCGAAATGCATAAGCACTCTAACATTATTCCCATAAATATTACTAATGTAAAACAAAAGGTGTTAGTCATTTTTATGAGAATTCAATTATGATACCTATGTAAAAAGATGATACTATTATCAATACAGAACACACATCTTTTTCTAGTCATGTGTATAAAAAAACTATATATTTTATTCATTCACTTTATAGAAGGATAATACTACTAAATATCATTCAGCTCATAAAAGAGTACTCATCCACAACCCCAAGGGTTAGCTCAATTGGTAAGACGTGCACACACTCTCTCGATTCGGGGAGAGCTCATGGGTTCGAGCCTTGAGTCCTTTGGGGTTAGGCCTTCTGCGAGGATGGCCGGCGGTTTACCACCTCTACCATCCACTAATGTGGGGAAGTATCGTTGTGTTTTCTGTGGATATTTCCATCTGAAAAAAAAAAAAATACTCATCCACTATAAAAACTATCAAATGCTTATTTCATAAACATATGCATTTTATCAAAAGCAATCCATGGTATGTAATTTTTGTTACGAACCAAGAAATACATATACACGTGAATTGTACAGATTTGTTTTGTTCTTGTTATCTGTATTCCTATAATATATATATATATATATATATATATATATATATATATTCATCTTTTTTTCATTTGATTTAATTTAATATTTTATATTCAAATTTAATTACATTCTCAAATAAATGTCAGAATGTTAAATGTCAGATATCCTTTTAAATCCATATATCAAATAAATGTTTTGGTACATAAATAAAAAACGTTTTGGTAATCCCTCATAATCGCAGTCAAAACCCAAAGTGGATATGTATTAACTTCATGCAAACATAGATTTGTACAGATCCATAAAATGTTTTTGGGAATACATCAACACAGACTGAGATTTGGATGTAGTTTCATATAATTCATCATAAAATGTTTTGAGTAATCATCAGATGCAGACTTGGATTGGATAGATCCATAAAATGTTTGGGGAAACATCAACCCATATTGAGATTTGGACAGAGTTTTATACAATTCATCATAAAATGTTTTGGTTCATCATCAAATATAGACTTGGATTGGATAGATCCATAACACATTTAGGAGGAACATCAACGCAGATTTCAATACACACTTCCATATTTACAGATCAATCATATACTACGGCATATGCAGAGCATTAGATCCGGTTATGATTATCAACATATTAATCGCAAAAAGAGGGTTTTGATTCGACTGTATATATATTTTTATTGATCAAGGAAATGAAATCGACGGTGAGTGTTAACTATGGTCAATCATATACCATGCAACAGATTGATTGTAATTATCAACAGAGATACAACATAACAAACAATTTTGATTTGTGAAATCAAGGCAGCCTTAGATTAGTTGCAAATTTATAAACGTTCTTGGAACCATCAATGCAGGCTTGAAATATCAGATCCGAGTTTAAAGTTTTTATATATCTATATATCCAAAAATAACCACACATCCCAGAACAAACACATACCAGAGATTGGATTACAACATATTCTACAAATGCAAGCATGGAAATCATACGCAGAGGTTTAAGTCGGTTGTGAACATCAAACATATTTTCTACGAATCAAAAGCATAGACGGTAAAACACACATAGGGATTAGATCTGTAATTTATAAATTAAAACAATACTTTGCGCAATTCAGTCCATAGAATTTAAAGATACTTACTTGAAAATAATGTTGAAAATGACTACTTGGAGAATCAACTCCTCCCAACCATAGAAGAGAGTTGCACCATAGCTAGCTCCACTCCAGCCTCGAGTTAGATCACCACCATGCACACTAGAACTGCAAGCAAAACTTCCACGCTGCACCCTTTCCTCGAGTCCGTAACAAGTTCGATGATGGACTTATAGAAAAGAGAAACACTCAACGCATGCACTCAACATCGTTTCTCCATGCACAAAACGACGTCCCATGCTATCCTAGCGCACCAATATATATAGCTTTTGCCTAGGTCTTATTGTCACATGCCCCAATTTGCAAAAACAATTTAATGTTATATGAGGAACATTGTGTTATATTTTATGCTAAGTTTGTAATTGATGACCCAGTGGGGTCAAGAATAATTAATGTAATTCAAAATATTTTATTTATAAATAAATAAATGAAGAGACAACAGCTTAGGGAAGTTGTTAAAAGAGTGTTTAATGGTTAACTGGTGGAGGAGACTGGGTGGAGAGTAAAATGACAAGTGGCAGTATCCTCAAACCACTTCCAACTGTTGCAGGTGGCAACTTCCCTATATTTGTGGTGATGATTCCCCAAGAAAGTGGAATCAGAGTAGGTGGGTCATTAAATGGAAACTGACCCAGAATACCTAGGCATCTCTATAAAATTTCTCATTGAAGACAGCTGAGGCTACTCATTCTAGAGGTGATCATTCAGGGTGAATGAATTTACTCAAGAGAAATTCAATGGAGGGGATTACTGAAGTGAGTTTGAGGGGTTAACTGCTGAGACTAAACTTGTTGCAGCTTCTAGGCTGAATTTCATGCCAGATTTTAATTACTGAAGTAGTTGTACCAGTCAGGTGATAGAGGTATTAAAGTTATATTCTCCACCCAATTCTCTGCCTAGAAGACCAGGAACAAGCTTGGGGGTCCTAAGGAAGCGTTGTCTGAGCGCTCTCCAGGAGTTTGGTTGGGAGGAACAATCTCCTTAAGCTGTTGTCGTCTTATCATTGACAGGTTCTATTTGTCCTTATGTTATTATATTTGTTTACTATCTTCAGTAAAATGTTTATCAGTTTCTAACTACAGGCATGTTAGTATTTTAGGGTTTATGAAGAAATGAGTAACTGTGTACTGTTAGACTTGGTAAATTACAGATTATGTTAGGAATAGAAATGAATATGTAAAATGTGAAGCAGATAGAATTAGAATTTCCAAACTATATTTTTCCACGCTTGACTTAGGCAGTACTCTAATACAGCTGGGTGTTTAGGTGAATAAGATGATTCTTTTACTTGAATGAAACTGTAACTAGATTTTACCTAGTTTGCTTATGATTGCTACTGTAAAGAAGTATTAGATATTGTCTATATTTATTTACTTCAATTAAACTAAAAGATAGGTATGTAAAAGAATAGTAATAATATTATTATAAAAATAATTTTAGTATTAGTATTCTTATAAAATATAGAGATCACAGTTTAACAATTAAACATAAGTAAAGCAAGTAGGCTAACATCTAAAAACTAGGTAAAAAGAATTTGTAGAAATATTTTTTACAACATTGAATTCTAGACATTGTGTATCTCTGTCTAAGACAGAAGGATTCTACTATAATCCTTTTTAAACCACAGAAGTTTCTGAAAGGTAAATATATTCTATTTTCAAGTATGCAGCATTAAAACCCTAATTCTTCTTAACTGAGAATTAAAAACAAACTGTAAAAATCATTAAGGAAATTATTAAATAAACAGAGCTAGTATCGAACTATTATCTGTAAGTAATGCTATTATCTATTATCGAACAAAGCTAAGAATTTACTAAGTACTATAAAGCTATTATCGAACTGTAGGGTTTATATAATAATCAACCCTTTAAAAGCCAAAACCAGAATAAATATCTCTCTTAAAAACACAATAATTTTTGCCATAAACTGTGCATTGAAAATCATCATAAATACAGGGTAATAATGAAAAATATTACATATACAAATTATTGAAATCAGAAATTAAAATAATCCAATATTAATTAAACCATTTGCAAATACAGAATCCATTATTAAGGAATGGCTTACGGCCTTTAGAGTTAAAGGGTCGAGGCTCAGGCCTGCTAATAAAACCAAAATGCACAAAATCTATTTATATTAAACAGTATCAAGATATTTTGCTAACAGGAGAACAAAATCCTATTCACATTTACAATCCCAACTGTTTCACAGTCTTCCTTCACCAACTAAAACCTACTGTAAAAACTGAGGTAAACTAGACAGAGGTCGACAAGCCTCTCTGAGTTCAGAGCTGGGCTCTTTAAAAAAAAATGAAAGCGTTTACATTGTTCAGGCCGTAAGGCTAAAAACATATTTTAAAAACCATTTTACATCACGGCTTCCAGATCCTTCTTCACCCTGCACGAAGTACCCATAAGGGTTTCTAAAAACTTTGACAAGCAATAAACAAGCTTTAAAACATAGCTAACAGAGAACCGAGGCCGTGCAATTCAACCACATGAACCACTTCCAACAACCATAACCTCATGCAGGAAGAACCCTCGATGGGACCGAGGCTTACCCATTTGGAAGCCCATGGAAGGATTGAGGTATGAGCTCATTTCCACCTACGGTATTGGAGCCGATAGCAGGAACCTGCAAGTTTCAAACCAAAACATTTTTTTAAATACTTGTTTGCATAAAATGATAAAACCCTCGTAAGGATAATAAAATTAAAAAGAAAACCGAGATAGGGTAAGTATTACCTGTTAACTTGGAGTCGAAACTAAGAAGACATGGCCACACCAGGTCACGTTGGCACCGAATTGAAAGGCAAGAAACCCTGGAGTCACCTCTGCGAAGGAGAAAGCAAGAAAAGCGACTCAAGGTTACAATGCAAAAGCTATGTGTGAGCAGTTGAAGGATTGAGACAAGTACAGTCTTCGGGCCACAATGAAAAACCAACAACCACACTCACGATGTAATTTTCAACACACAGGAGAACCCAAACCATAAACGATTTTACCTAGCAGTCACAATATAGCATTTGTAGGAGAAATGCCCAATGTTAAAAGTGGTTACAGGCCTCTCATGGCCATGAGCTCACATCTTGGACAGTAAGAAGGAGAAACCTCTGTCTGAAATGCAAAGGAGTAGGGTTTGCAAGGTTTTAAGTCAACCAACAAATGGATGTAATCCTATCCACATGCCCTTCCAAAAATGTCAACAAGTGTGGGTCGAAACCTTAAGTCAACGCTGCACAAAACATTTTACAATCTATCATTTCAAATAACCATATTACCTATGATTGCTAATAATAAGCAACATGCCAACGATATATATTATGCCTTGGAAATTAACAAAGTATAGGTTTAAACTATATAAGATTTGCTTGCCATCATTCGATTTCATCATAGTAGTTGTTTGGTAGGTAATTCTACCTTAGGTTATAACTTAAAATACTATTGTTATAACATAAGTACTATAGTACTATGGTTACAACTTGGATACTATTTTATCCCAGAAGATCTTCATGCTTGCAAACAAGTCGAATACGTATGGTGTAGTTTTAGAACTAGTAAAAGGAAGTATGGAATGGGTATAACATAGCTTATGACTATAGTAAAAAGGAAAAGCCTTAAACTTCTCAAAACAAAACCTTTATGTTGTTTATTGAGGGAGTTTTCAAGAAACTGAAGACTAACAATAATGGAGAATTTCTCATAAAGAATCTAATAACTCACTGGTAATGTTATAACTGAAAAACATAGGAACTTGTTCATGCTTTAAGAGAAGGACACATTGAGTATTGAAGTGAGAATAGCTACAAGATCACTAAGCAGTTGAAGTAAACTTAAACCAAAAACATGAGCTCTATGCTCTCTATGGGAATTTATAAATAACCAGTACTGTAAACACAAGAAAACTAACTATGTACTATAGACTTTTGGAAGATAATCATCATACAACTGAAGGAACTTTGATAAGTACTTGCTCTTGTAATTTAAACCATTGTTTATGTTTTTGATGGAAATTCAATATGGCGTTAGTTATAAATGCATCCATAGATTCATAACAATGAAAAAGAATTTACTGTACCTCCTCGAAGACAAGCAACATATTTTAACCTTTTCTTTAACTAGCATCTTAACATGCTAGGAAATTAATATTCTCGACGCAATTTAAAATAACACCTACAGGATCTTATGCTTACCTGCTAAACCTATAAGAACCAGCAATCTAATTGAGTTAGCAGAACGCTAAGTAATCCCCAATCTCAAACAAGAATTCTTACCTATTTGACAAAAGTAAATCATCAGTATATCTAGCAGCAGCTAAATGTAAGTCCTTTTCTAATTCTGATAAAATTAAAGTTGTTAAGTCATTAATAGTACTAACACAGGTGTTTAAGATTACATCCTTTAGTTTACAGATTCTTTTAATGAAACAAACCCATGATCTCTTATAAACTATTTCATTTTTCGCTAACCGTTAGCAGTTACTTAGCTGCGACTTTAGACATTTTATGTCACTTTAAAGTTTTTTAATTTTTACGAAATTTTGGGTTATTACATGTGGTATCAGAGCACAAGGTTCAAACACTAGGCCTTAATGAAGCTCAACTTGCTTATATGGAACAATAAATTTAAATAATTATGCTGATGTTGGTTTCTTTGAATGATACACACAGAGAAATTTGTTTCTGAGTTAATGACAGGTATGGAAAGATTGGAAGAATATGCAGATGAGGAATCTCCTTACACGGAACGAGATAATCTACAAAAAGAACCTATACAAGAAGATATAACCAATAATTCTTTCGAACTACTACAAACAATTAAAGAATTAAAATCAAAGATGGAATCAGCTAAGAAAGAATATGAGAGGATTCTGAGAGCTCAAGAGGAGCTGAATCAGATCTTAATAGAAAGATTTCATACTGAGGGAAAGGGTTAAAAAACTGATTTTGAATATTTAGGTTATCAGCATAAGTATAAAAAGACTAAACAAGTTAAAAATGAAAGTAGCTCATCTTCCGAAGTATATGGTGATGAACACAACTCTCATTATACTAGTGACAGTAGTGAAGATAACCACCATACTAGGAAAAGAAAATATAAACCTTATGAATAAATCTCTAGGGAGTTCAAGAAGATTAAGTCGCCAACATTTAATGGAGAAACTGAAAAGGGGGAAGAAGCGGAATCCTGGCTATCCGAGATGAAGAAGTACTTCCAGATTTATAACTATTCTAATCAATTGAAGGCCAGGATGGCTATTTATAATCTTACGGGGAAAGTTAAAAAGAGTGAAAGGTATAAGAGAGAAAAACATAAATTGGAGCACATTCAAGAAATACTTCAAAAATAATTTTTTATCTGAACAGTACTATGAGGAAAGGGCTAAGGAATTCTATGAGTTAAAACTGGGTACAACGAATATGAAAGAGCTGAATAGTAAATTTCTAAGTTTTCTCAGGTATGTTCCATACATTGTGGATGAGAAACCCAAGGTACAACGATTTCTCAGCTATTTACCTTATCATATAAAGGACAGGATTGAGTATGACAATCCGAAAACTCTAGAAGAAGCCATGAGAAAAGTGAATTTATGTTATGAACAAAATCGTAAAAAGGAGAGTATGGCCAACTGGAAGGCCAAAATGAATAATAACTTTGATGAAAAGAAGAAAGAGTTTGTACCTAATCGAAATTCTAAAAATAATAACACTAGAAATTTTCCTAATAAGAATTTCCATGGGAATAAAAGTAATTCACAGACCAATCAGAATAATCAAAAGAATAAAGAATTTGCTAACAACCACAGTAACTACACAAAAGAACTTTGAACGAAAAGAACCCATAAAGTGTTGGGAATGTAATGGTCCGCATTATGCATCAATCTGTCCCAATCGGAAGAAGACTGTCAGCAACATCCACACAATATAGGAGGAGATGACTGTTGGTGAACTAGCGAGGACAATGCCCAGGATCAATGCAACATTAGAGAATCGACAAGCAGACTATCAAACTTTCATGGTGGAAGTGGAAGGTAAGATAAATCAAATACCTATATCTATTTTAATTGATCCAGGAGCTAGGTTAAGCTATATTTCTCCTAATTTGGTAGAAAAGTGTAAACTTCCAGTTGAAAAGTTTGCAAGTTCTTGGTTAGTTCAGTTAGCTATTGGTGCAAAGAGAAAGGTAATTAGCTTTATAAAGAATTGTGCAGTAACTATTGATCAGTTTGAAACTTTTGTTAAGCTCAATGTATTACCTTTAGGTTCATATGATATATTAATCGGTATGGATTGGTTAGAGTAGCATAGGGTGGTCTTGAATTGCTTCGATAAAACCTTTACTTGCATAAATAATGATGGAAAATTAATAAGTGTAAAGGGAATCCCTAGGAAAACAGTCGTAAGGCATATTTTTGCTCTCTAGCTTAAGAGAGCTGTTAGGAAATGTTGTAAGGCTTATGCAGTAACAGTAACCAATGAAGAAAACCTGAACAACATAGATAAATTAAAATTGGACCACATACCGGTTCTAAAGGAATATTCAAATGTATTTCCGGAAGAAATTTTGGGACTGCCTCTGAGACGGGAATTAGATTTTACTATTGAGTTGGTACCTGGTGCAATGCCCAGCTCAAAATCCCCTTATCGGATGAATATACTAAAACGAAATGAACTTAAGTCACAGTTAAAAGAACTTATTGATAAGAATTATATTAGACCCAGTGTGTCTCCCTGGGGAGCATCGGTCATCTTTGTTAAGAAGAATGATGGAACTCTACAACTATGCATAGATTATCGCCAAATAAATAAGATGACTATCAAGAACATATACCCGTTACCTTGCATAGATGATCTGTTTGATTAACTACGTGGAGCCACGGTGTTTTCAAAGATTGACTTACGGTCTGGATTTCTCCAAGTTAGAATTAAAGATGAGGACATCTTTAAAAAAGCTTTTAGAACTCGATATTGACATTACGAGTTTGTCGTTATGCCTTTTGGTCTTACTAACGCTGCAGCTATTTTTATGTGTCTAATGAATAATGTAATGCACAAATATTTGGATAAATTTGTGGTTGTATTTATCGACGACATATTAATTTATTCGAAATATGAAGAAGAACATAAAGAACACTTAAAAATTGTCTTGCAAGAGTTACGAGAGCATCAATTTTTGGGGAAATTTAGCAAATGCGACTTCTTTAAAGATAAAATCCAGTACTTAGGTCATGTGGTGACTAAAGAAGGAATTTCGGTGAATCCTGAAAAGATAAAGGCGATCGAAGATTGGCCAGTCCCAAAAGATGTAACCGATGTCCGATCATTCATGGGGATTACCGGTTATTACCGGAGGTTCATTGAAGGGTTTTCGAGAATTGCAAATCCGATAACCTCTTTGCAGAAAAAAGGAGAAGAAATTTGATTGGAATCAGAAGTGTGAAGACATTTTTAAGAACAACAAGCAAACCTTCCACTCAACACTCTCTCCTCGAAGTCTGTAACAAGTTCAATGATGGACTAATAGAAAAGAGAAACCCTAAATGCATGCACTCATCATCATTTCTACATGCACAACACGACGTCTTGTGCTATCCCAGTGCACTAATATATATAGTTTTTTCCCATTTATTATGCCATCCCAATCAAATCTCCAATCAATCCATAAATCCCTATGATTCAGGATCTTGTCTGGTGGTTGAGTTTTAGATTGGATTTGAATGGTAAAGATCTCTCTAGCTTGCTAAAACATGTTCTCTTTTTGCATGGTGATGTCCCCTCGTGTAGCTGAATTCTCCAAGTGCCATTTACTTTTGTATATATATAATAGTTTTTTGTGCAAGTGTCACTTTGAGTGTTTTAGTTTTTAATAACTCTTAAAATAAAAATAATTCTCAAAAATATAAAAAATTATAAGTAATGCCATGTGGGTATTACATTTCTCCCCCCCCCTTATTCTTAACATTGTCCTCAATTTTCTTTTTATTTCAATCTCCCTTGCTCATTCTGGAACATGGAGGGATATGCTTCTCGCATTTTGTCCTCCATTTCTCAAGTTTCCTCCTCAGGGCTGACGTGCTCCATTACACTTTTATTTGAACGATGGCTCGATTTCGTAGCATACGTTCCCTCGTGTCTAGGATGCAAAAAGGTTCGGTTTGGAACTTGCCCTCGGGTTCTACCTGAATCACATTCCGGTCAATTACATAAGTAGCATCATGTATATAAATTTTCAATAATGAAACATGAAATTCATCATGCACTTTTGTGTTAGGGGGGACTGCAAGCTGATAGGCTACCTGTCCTATCTTAGCTAACACTTCAAAAGGTACACAATACCTTGGTTCCATCTTAGAACATCTTCCCAAACTCAAAGATCTCTTCTTTGACTTTACCTTTAGATATACATGATCACCAATGTTGAACTCTCTTGGATTTGTTTTTAAATCTGCATAACTCTTTTGCCGGTCCTAGGAAACTTTTAAGTTTTGTTGCACCTCTTTAACCATGTGTTCCATCTCTTTTAACATGTATGGTACTAGAACAATCTTGTCAGCAGGGTTATCCTAAGACATAGGAGTGCAACATTTCAGACCATACAAAACTTCAAATGGACTCATTTTTAATGAAGCTTGATACCCATTATTATAAGAAAATTCTACTAAATGCAAATACTCTTCCCATTTATTTGGTTTATTCATTACATACATTCATAGCATATCTTCTAACACTTGATTAATTCTTTTAGTTTTCCCATTCGTTTGAGGATGATAAGTAGTACCAAAATTCAATTGTGTATCTAGACCTTTAAACAAGGATTTTCAAAAGTTATCAGTAAACTTTACATCTCTATCAGAAATCACAACCTTTGGAATACCATGTAACCGGAATATTTCTTTCATAAAAATATCAGCTATATTTATGGCTTTAAAAGTATATTTTATAGGTATGAAGTGTGCAACTTTACCTAACTTAGAACAACTACAATTATTGAGTCATGTTGTTTATTTGTTTTAGGTAATCTCGTTATAAAGTCCATGCTTATTATCTCCCATTTCCATTCTGGAATAGGAAAGGGTTGCAGTAACCCAACAGGATGTTGATGCTCAGTTTCTACTTGTTGACATTCAATACACCTAGCTAGATAATTTGCAACATCATTCTTCATGTTAGGCAAATAATAGATTTTCCTTAACTTAGTTATCATATTTTGGTATCCCAAATGTCGGGAATATAGTTTGAATATGTAGTTCATTTAGAATTGATTGTTTAACTTTTTCAAAATTTGGTATATATAGTCGATATTTATAAAATAACAAGTCTTTTGGACTTATAGAATAAACTAAATCATTTTCACTATCATTTGTTTCCAATAGTTATTTAATATTTAAGTACTCTTCATCATTTTTAGCTACTTTTTTTTATTAAATCTTCAAGATTTGTTTTATAACTATTAAAAGCAGCTCAACAATGTGGAATGGTGTTCCTACTCAGGGCATCTGCCACTTTGTTCTCTTTGCCTTTAATGTGTTTAATTTCAAAAGCATACCGCTCAAGAAAGATAACCACCTTGCTTGGTGAGCATTTAAGCTTTGTTGATCAATTAATTATTTTAAACTTATGTTATCTGACATTAAGGTAAATTTTCTTCCTATTAAGTAACGTCTCCACATCTTTAGTGCATGTATTATTGCAACTAACTCTAAGTCATGTGTTGCATAGTTTCCTTCATGTATTTTAAGTTTTCTTGACTCGTATATTATTACATAATCCTCTTGTAGTAACACCCCATCTAATCCTTCTAGGCAGACATTCGTACATACCACGAAGTCCTTGTATGGATATGTTATTCTTAGAATATGTGCGGTGGTCAGCAAGCGTTTTAAGTTTTTCAAAGCTTTTTTGACATTTATCAGACTATATGAATTTAGTTCCTTTATTTTGAAGTGAAGTTACGGGATAAGCAATTTTGGAGATCCCCTCGATGAACCTACGATAATAACCTGTGATTCCCATAAAGGATCGAATCCCGGTTACATCCTTAGGAACTGGCCAGTCATTGATTGCCCTGATTTTATATGGGTCCATTGAAATACCTTCATTGTTTATTACATGACCTAGGTACTGGATTTTATCTTGAAAGAATTCACATTTGCTAAACTTTGCATAAAGTTTATGTTCTCTTAATGTTTGCAAGACTAATTTTAAATGTTCTTTATGCTCTTCTTTATTTTTAGAGTATATTAATATGTCGTCAATAAATATTATTACAAACTTATCTAAGTATTTGTGAAGAACATTGTTCATTAAACACATGAACGTGGCCGGGGCATCGATCAAGACAAATGGTATGACCAAGAACTCGTAATTCCCGTACCTTGTTCTGAATGCAGTTTTATGGACATCCTCATCCTTAATTCTTACTTGATGGTACCCGAGCCTCAATTCAATTTTAGAGAATACCGACGCTCCCCGTACTTGGTCAAAAAAGTCGTTGATGCGAGGGATAGGGTATCTATTCTTAATTATCATCTTATTTAATTGTCTGTAATCGATACATAGCCTCAATGTTGCATCCTTCTTTTTAACAAACAAGATGGGTGCTTTCCATGAAGACACACTCGGTTTGATATATTCTTTATCTATTAATTCTTGTAATTGTAATTTTAATTCTACCAACTCAGGTGTGTTCATTTGATAAGGATCCTTCGAGGCAGGGACTGCTCCTGGTGCCAATTCAATGGTAAATTCAATATCCCTCTTCGGAGGTAGTCCCAGTATCTCCTCAGAAAAGACATCTTTAAATTCATTTAAAAGAGGAATATCCTCTAAAATAGGTTTTGTTTCCTTATCATTATCTTTGGTGATGTGTACAACAAACAACCTACATCCTTTTCTAGCACACTTTTTCAATTGCAAGGTAGATATTTTTCTAGTAAGAACCTTCTTTGGAATCCCTCTAACCATTTTACTTTCACCATTTTCATCAATACAGTCAAAAGTTTTCTCAAAGAAATTTAGCACAACTTTGTGTTTTTCTAACCAATCAATGTCAATTAGTACATCGTAAGATCCTAATGGAAAAATATTCAAATATGCTTTTGTAATCAAATCTTGCATATGAACTTCACAACTAGAAATAAAACTGATTACTTTTCTTTTTGTTTATGTGGCTAATTGCACTAACCACGACTTTTCAAAATCATATTTTCTCATTTTACACAAATCTACTAACTTAGGAGATATATAAATTAGGGTAGATCCATAATGAATTAATATAGAAATAGGTTTGTCATGGATCATACCATCTACCTCAATCATGGAGGGTTGTTAATCTGCTTGATGATTGTCCAACGCAGCGCTAATCTGTGGTATGTTCCGAGCAACCTCTCCAACTGTGGTTGCTTCTAGGACCGTGTGAATATTCTTATTATCCTTTTTATGCAGACAATCACAGTAGAAATTACTCCCCCCACATCCCCAACATTGCAAAGGTTCTCTTTTTATTTCTTCATTTTTCTTATTAAAAAGATTATCTTTATACTCAACACTTCTCATTGGTTGTTTATAATCTGTTCCTATTGTTTTTAGTTTGTCTTTAAAGGCATTTCTCTGGGAACTCTTATGTTTACTAAAAGGTTTGAACTGTCTTCTCTTAAAATTACTTTCATCTCTTCTCTTGAAATTATAAGGATTTTCACTCTTACTCTTGGATTGATCATATGTTAATTTGGCCTTCCTAATTGCTTCACACAAAGTTTTTGGTTCATCAAACTCCAATTTGTCTTTATAAAATTTGGGAAAGCAACCTATAAATCTTTGTATTTTAGGTTTTTCTTCATTTAGATAAGGCACATATCTTAACAGGGATAATAATTTAGTACAAAAGCCATGCATAGACATGGATCCTAGTCTTGCTCATAAAACTCCTTATCTTTCCCTTCATAGTAATATTTTGAGAGGTATTCATTTTTAAATTCCTTTTTAAACCAGTTCATGCTTACTTTTTTATGATTAATTATTTTTGCTCTTTTTAAGTCTTGACACCAAATCTCATCCTTTCTGACTAGATTGAAGATGGTCATTTTGCCATTCACAGAGTTGGATTAATTGTACAAAGTGAAGTACTTCTTCATCATGGAGTGCCAAGCCTCAGCCTCTTCTCCATTTTTGACTTCGTCGTCAAAGGTAGGAGGCTTTATTTTTTTAGATTCTCCTATTAGCTCATCTTTATATTTTCTTTTATTCCTACGTCTGTCCTCAGAGCTATCACTAGAATATTTTGATTCACTAGCTAGATGGATTCCATTAGAATAAATGACAGTCAGAGGACGAGTTTTCTTGTTTATGTTTATTTTTACTCTTTTCATTAGTTATCTCATTCAGTTTATATAGTAGGGCTTCATTTAAGTCTCAAAATACCAGTCATTAAACCAACAATCCAACCTACATTTGATCACATCTCCTGCCCCCAAAGTTTCTTGAAGCAAAATAACATCGGGGGTGTTCTAAATCAACAACCCTCCTGAATGTTGATCTTTTCTGGGGACCAGTGAGACCCTGACAATTAAAAGACATAATATTCATCTACGACCCTTCTTTTGGGTATGCACAACTCTAAGTGCCCTTTCAATAGATAGTTGTTTGTTGTCCAACAAATCCTTTCCTTCTTTGGACAACGCTTTAGCAATGAAATATTTCCTACCCCTCCCTCTGGGAGGCTCGATAGTGGCTTTCCCCAAATCCCCCGAGTTCACTTTGGTGCATGAACAAAGGAAATACCCCGAGTCAGATGAGTCAAGTGGAGAGCAAGGGGAGAGAACCTCATCCTCAACCGGTTCTGTGACCGAAACCTGAGAGGACTGCCCACAAATTGCAGCATAGTTGGGTGAAGAAAACTCTAATGGTTGAGATGACAGAGTCAAATGTTTTATCCCTTCCACCTAGTCAAATCCAGACACATTCAAATGATTTGTAAACAAATTAATGGACGGGGTAAGAGTAAAAGAAGAGATACTCAGAAGAGGAGTCCCAAACAGGAAGGGATCACCCACTTTTCTATCCACCTCAGACACTGGATGCTCCACCACTTTTTTGACCACATTAGCCATAGGAAGCACCGCCATAGTATCCTCCTTGTGACGACTACCATAGGCTTCCTCGCTCATCGATTCACTAGGAATCATCGGTGGAGACGACGGATTAGAACATCCCCCATCCTCCCCAATTCTTGTACTCCCGTAATGTTTTCTACGACCATTCAGAGTGTGAACCGACAAGGAGTAGTCAACTACAAGATGCCCATAAGAATGGAACCTCCTACAGTGAAAGGGAACATTCCCATAGTTCGGGACCTGTTTAAAGTGATATGGACCCCAATTTAGCAGCAAATCACCAGCTAATCCATCCCTGATGTTTATACTAACCAGAATTCTGGAAACCCTTTTCAATTTCGATTCCTTGAAAGAGAAATATGCTTATAGAAAGGTTCCCAGAAGGTTACCAATGTTTATAAAGTGTTCATCATTCCAGTATTGAAGCAGCAGCCCCGAAAGTCTGACCCAAATCGGCACAAGGTCCACTCTCTCCCTAGTAGCATAAAAAAGAGGATACCATTGTTGAAGCAGCACCAGAGTATGTTCCAATGACCAATTTTGGTTATGTACCCAAATAAAATGTTCTTGACTTTGGAAATTGAAATCAAACCATCCACGAGCTAATTCTTCCACTTCTGGAGCCACTCCCAACGCTTGCTTCCAACAGTCCTCAACCCAGTTTACCATAGTTCGCACCGAGATGGTTCTTCCCATCAACCACCCCACCAACGTATGATTGGCCATTTGTTTAATTCGTTCCCAACCTATATCCTCACCTAGAGTGTAATTGATATTCAGATTCTTCTTGACCCAATTCCTCCATCTCTTGTGAGCTCCCCTGCTACCGACTCTTCCATCCACCTCACTACTAGATCCCGATCCAACAAACCCCTTCACCAGCGGGCTAGGGCATCCCCTATGTTCATGCACACCAATAGATCTAGCCACAAACCCTAAATTCTCCACCCACAAATCCAAGCCCTCATGAATCTCCAAGGAGCTTCTAGCACCCCTCCTAATTCCAGCTACGTTCAACCCCAAGAAGCCTCTGTTTCTTACTTGCTCGAAGACCGACCGCCCCCCATTTGTCGTAGGAGACACCACTGAACTATCACACATGAACCCAGGACCACCAAAACCATCTTTCGGGAAGACCCTAGCAACCTCCGGCAGGTGAAATGATGATGGCGAGGACAACAGTAAATTGGTCAGTGAAAAACCCTCTCCACCAGCTAGTGACGGTAATGCCACAGAGAATCCCTCCACCCAGAGAAGAGGAGTAGCATCCACCTCATCTGATAGACAATCACCTGAATCATGCCAAAAAATCCCTTCCTCTAGGTATTCAAATGAGTATTCTACCATATCTTCCTCATCCATAGCTCACAGGTAGGGATTTCAGTAAAAGCAACAAGTAAAAGATAACAAATACAGATGAAAATATTTTTACCACCAAATGGTTGAAAAATACCCAAGAAACTTACCATCCAAGTAAACCGTCCAACCCCACCAAATCATTCACCATCCTTTGTTCCGTACTCACGCCCACGAGAAACCATGCCGGCCCCTACCCATCTTTGACAACTCCCTGCAGCCTGCAGTCGATCAAGACCTTACCCACCCTGCATCCTTACAAACCCTAGCCACACCAGTCCCTATCTCCTAGGCAAGGACTTAGTTGTTATGCAACTCTCGATTAGAATTTTGACTTACTTATCAATAACTACCATTATTGAGTCATGTTGTTTATTTGTTTTAGGTAATCTCGTTAAATTCCATTCTTATTACCTCCCATTTCCATTATGGAATAGGAAAGGGTTGCAGTAACCCAACAGGATGCTGATGCTCAATTCTTAGTTGTTGACATTCAATACACCTAGCTAGATAATTTGCAGCATCATTCTTCATGTTAGGTTAATAATAGATTTTCCCTAACTTAGTTTTCATCTTTTGGTATCCTGGATGTCCAGAATATGGTTTCTTATGTAGTTCATTTAGAATTGATTGTTTAACTTATTCGTAACTTGGTATATATAATCGATTTTTATAAAATAACAAGTCTTCCGAACTTATAGAATAAACCGAATAATTTCCATTATCATCTTCTTCCAATTGTTCTTTAAATTTTAAGTACTCTTCATCACTTTTAGCTACATTTTTTTATTAAATCTTGAAGATTTGTTTTATAACTGCTAAAAACAACTAAACAATGTAGAATGGAATTCCTACTTGGGGCATCTGCCACTTTGTTCTCTTTTCCTTTAATGTGCTTCATTTCAAAATCATACTCGCTCAAGGAGGCTAAACACCGTGCTTGGTGAGCGTTTAAGATTTGTTGATCAAATAAGTATTTTAAGCTTATGTTATCTGACATTAAGGTAAATTCTCTTCCTATTAAGTAATCTCTCCACATCTTTAGTGCATGTATTATTGCAGCTAACTCTAAGTCATGTGTTGCATAGTTTCTTTCATGCATTTTAAGCTTTCTTGACTCGTAGCTTATTACATAATCCTCTTGTAGTAACACCCCACCTAATCCTTATAGGAAAACATCCATACATACCACGAAGTCCTTGTATGGATCTGTTATTCTTAGAATAGGTACGGTGGTCAACAAGTGTTTAAGTTTTTCAAATCTTTCTTGACATTTATCAGACTATATGAATTTCGTTCATTTCTTTGAAGTGAAGTTATGGGATAAGCAATTTTAGAGAGCCCCTCAATGAACCTACGGTAGTAAGTTGTGATTCCCATAAAGGATCAAATCCCAGTTACATCCTTAGGAACTGGCCAGTCATTGATTGCCCTTATTTTATATGGGTCCACCAAATACCTTCCTTATTTATTACATGACCTAGGTATTGAATTTTATCTTGAAAGAATTCACATTTGCTAAACTTTGCATAAATTTTATATTCTCTTAAGGTTTGCAAGATTAATTTTAAATGTTCTTTATGCTCTTATTTATTTTTAGAGTATATTAATATATCATTGATAAATATTATTACAAACTTATCTAAGTATTTGTGAAGAACATTGTTCATTAAACACATGAACGTGGTCGAGGAATTGGTCAAGTCATATGGTATGACCAAGAACTCATAATGCATGTATCTTGTTTTGAATGCAGTTTTATGGACATCCTCGTCTTTAATTCTCACTTGATGGTACCTAGACCTCAAGTCAATTTTAGAGAATACCGATGCTCCCGTGCTTGGTCAAACAAGTCGTCGATGCGAAGGAGAGGGTATCTATTCTTAATTGTCATCTTATTTAATTGTCTGTAATTGATACAAATCCTTAGTGTGCCATCTTTTACCAAACAAGATGGGTGCTCCCCATGGATACACACTCAAACTAATGTATTCTTTATCTATTAATTCTTGTAATTGTAATTTTAATTCTACCAACTCAGGTGTGTTCATTCGATAAGGATCTTTCGAGGCAGGGACTGCTCCTGGTACCAATTTAATGGTAAAGTCAATATCCCTCTTCGGAGGTAGTCTCAGTATCTCCTCGATAAAGACATCTTTAAATTCATTTAAAAGAGGAATATCCTCTGAACTAGGTTTTGTTTCCTTATCATTAGTTTCGGTGATGTGTACAACAAACAACCTACATCATTTTCTAGCACACTTTTCCAATTGCAAGGAAGGTATTTTTCTCGTAAGAACCTTCTTTGGAATCCCTCTAACCATTTTACTTTCACCATTTTCATCAATACAATCAAAAGTTTTCTCAAAGCAATTTAGCACAACTTTATGTTTATCTATCCAATCCATGCCAATTAGTACATCGCAGGATCCTAGTAGAAAAATATTCGAATCTACTTTTGTAATCAAATCTTGCATATGAACTTCACAACTAGAAATACCACTGGTTACTTTTCTTTTTGTTCTTGTGGCTAATTGCACTAACCACGACTTTTCAAAATCATATTTACTAACTTAGGAGATATATAACTTAGGGTAGATCCACAATCAATTAATATAGAAATAAGTTTGTCAAGGATCTTACCATCTACCTCAATCATGGAGGGTTGATAATCCGCTTGATGACTGTCCAACGCGACGCTAATCCGCGGTATGTTCTAAGCAACCTCTCCAACTGTGGCTCCTTCTCGGACCGTGTGAATATTCCGATTATCCTTTTTATGCAGATAATCCCGATAGAAATGAATAAACGAATAAATTTCATCAAAAGCAATCCATGGTATGTAATTTTTGTTACAACCCAAGATATACATATATACTTTGTGTGAATTGTACATATTTGTTTTGTCCTCGTTATATATATATATCCTTTTTTTTATTTGATTTAATTCAACACGTCTTATTAACATTCTCAATATTGATAAAAAAAACATGGATGATAAATGTACACATGGATTGGATGATTTAGTTCAACACGTCTTATTAACATTCTCAATATTGATAAAAAAACATGGATGATAAATGTACACATGGATTGGGTCTAATCCTTTTTTTTATTTGATTTAATTCAACACGTCTCATTAACATTCTCAATATTGATAAAAAAACATGGATGATAAATGTACACATGGATTGGGTCTAATCCTTTTTTTTTATTTGATTTAATTCAACACGTCTCATTAACATTCTCAATATTAATAAAAAAAACATGGATGATAAATGTACACATGGATTGGGTCTAATCTTTTTCATTGAACTCAAATTGGATCTGTATTATCTCTATCCTCACTAGAGGTAAAAACGATAGGTTTTTTCTCTCATTGTCAAGTTTTGCATATAAACAATGAGGATAATTTTACGGGAACTTTTGTGACAATTTTTCTCTGTCACTTATGATTATTGTATATGAATACAGTCTCTTCGTGAGTTATGAAATGTAATGATGGTAGACATAATCTAATTTTTTCTTTGGATTTTGTCATGGATGATAGAAGATCTCCATATCCCTATACAATCTGGTTTATCATTATTATTTTTATAGAAACGGTTATGATATATTAGATAGGTGGTATAACCACAAAAACAGTGCCACGATACAAAACACCTTTAAAGAAGCGATAAAAGTAGGTCCTTAGTTCTCAAGTACACCCTTATGGTAGCAGCAAAGTGAGTTCAGTAAATATGCCCTTATGGAAGCGGCAAAGCGAGTTCAGTATATCTTAGAATACTATTTAAGTTTTGGAGAAACCAGTAAACTAACAGAGAAACCATTACAACATTCAATAGTAACTATAAACTATTGATTCGAGAGCTAGAAACTTATACAGACAACAATTCAAAAATAAGATTTCATCCCAGAATCAAGTAATTTCCTCTTCAGAGCGGGTCAAAGAACCTGGGTTAATTGTGAATTCCATCTTTACCACCCTCAGTGCCAACTTTTCAACCTTTACCTCTAGATCAGGCATCATCCTAATAACAACATTCTCTGAGCGCTTGACTGCTCGCTTGAATTCTTTCCTCAGAAAAAGTAGGTCTCTATCAACATTATCCAGGTGTCTTCCTCCTTCTGTGTCAATTGTGTCCACCATGCTTTTCAGCTGCTTCAATTCCCTCTTAAGATCCCTGATATCGTAATCCACGAACAATGTCGATGAGGATGAAGCAGATGAAGTCATAACCGTAGACACTCTCCCTACTGCAGCGAAGTCTCCAGAACTACTAGCCGCTCTCAAATCCACCGTGTTCGCGCGCCTCCAGCAAAGCAACCATCCTACGTTCTCGTTTCTCCTGCAGATCAGCCAGATCAAGCTTCCTCTCCCTTTCGGGTCTTAATAACCTTTCCCTTCACAAACATAACTCTCAGACCACCTGAATTCATCATGATGGTCATTAAGACATGCATCACCTCACCCAATTCACAATACGTTGATGAGACTGATAACCATCTGCGTGCTTTAAATCATTCCTTCCTCGTACAATATTTAACAAATTCATGACACAGCCACGAGAGTCCACGTGCCTGCACATTGCCACATGCTTCTCCAAGTGGCAGGCACGTGTAAGGGGATAAGAGTCGAAGCACCAAGACGTGGGCCCAAGAATGCTCCAAGATCTCGGCCACGACTTTATGGGAGAGGACACAAGGAGCTAGAGCCATTGACCAAGAGAGAGCCGGCGCTGAGCGAGGTTCCTATATTTGCCACTAGGTCAACTTCTTTGTTATGAGTCTGGAGCACATGGAGAAATCAATTTTGTGGAAAGAGCGAGCAAGAGACTGGATCTTTTGTATCAATTGTCTGAGATGCAATTGGTTTGGGAGGGAGCCCTCAACTAGAGCTTGAACAACTATTCTCAAGTCTCCCAAGACTGTTAGCTCTGTAATTCTCTAGTTCTTGGCTATCGTAAGACCTTGCCAAAGGGTTAAAGCCCCAACTATATTGTTTGTTTCCGTTCCAAGCCCCTAAGAGAAATTGGTTTCCATTTGTCCATCCGGGGTGAAGATAACCCCGCCCCCCCTGCCGTCCCAAATGTGGTTTATCATTATTACTATATACACTGCGGGTTTATTCCGAGGAAAAAAGAAGAGGAAGCTAGTAAAAAAATATATAATAAAAAAACCAACATAAATATGTCTCAACTTAAATCTTTTAAGCATTAATAAATTTGTGTTTTTGTTTCTTTTTTGGTGCTTAATAGATTCGGGTTAGGGTGGATCTATGTTGGTAAAGAACAAAATGCAATAACAACATTTTCTCTGGTGCATTTTACAACCTAGTACAAGGGGTATGTGTAATATTGACATAATGCCAATCTCTCATACATACATTTCTATATTTTAATAATAGAAACTTAGATGTATGAAATGTGAGAGGCATCAAATTCCTTTAAGTGCAAACCTTTCCACAATTTTATCATTGTTAAAAAGGAATCTAACTTCTCATGCTTCATAAAGCCAAGGTTAAGACGAATTTATACTAATTACTTAGAAATTGCAAGACCTTCCTCACATGAAAAACACTACAAAGAGACTCTACATTAATATTACAGTGCCAGAAGGCAGTCCTCTAATCTTATTGCAAACTTCCTCTAATTGTGAATATGACGATATAAAAGTTTTCAATGTTTTGAAAACTTGGATTAAATTTTCCACAATATGGATCAATTTATAATTGGGTAAAACCTTTAAAAACATTGTTCCACCATTCACAAAACTTAGATCATAATAAAACTCTATTAATACCTGAACATTTTACCAAATTCTTATCAAATTTACTATAAAGTGGATCCATTCAGTACACAATTAACATACCTAACCATAAAAATGCTCTTATTTTTTTTCAACTAGGAACCCCCAAATTTACTGTAAAGTGGATCCATTCAGTGTACAATTAACATACCTAACCATAAAAATGCTCTTGTTTTTTTCCAACTAAGAATCCCCAAATTTACTATAAAGTGGATCCATTGAGTACACAATTAACATACCTAACCATAAAAATTGTCTTATTTTTTTTCAACTAGGAATTCCCCACACCCCAAGGATGACTCTATAACCTAGGCCACGACCAGCCTCAATGTTGAATAGAAGAACAATTTGCCTACCTAACGATGTTGTTACCAGGTGTATACAAAATATTGAATGAAAAAACCATCTACCAACCCAAAGATGTTGTCACCAAATTTGTGCAAAGATGAAAACCATCTTAAACTTTCATGAATCAATTTAATTCCCTTCCAAATGATTTCCACCTCAGCCGCTAACCTACGAAAATTTTCCATTAAAAAAAAATTCTACATTACAATACATTACAATTCAATTCTATTCTATTCTATTCTATTCTATTCTATGATCTTTATCTTTGACGAACTCTATTGCAAATTCCATCCTTAAACTTGCACACAACAGCAAATCCTTTCTTAAGAATTTAAGAATTTAGCACCATGTGACCAGACGCTCATCGTATCAAAGACAATATTGAACACCTCAACAATGTGAAAGCCAATGTCAACTACAGTACAAAAGGGCTCTAGAGGTTCAATTCGAATTTTGCATGCACTGCTACGTTGCTCGCCATTGTTGAGACACTTGTCTACTGCCAACACTTGTCCTTTATCACCATCCCCACTCATCACAGGCCCAGGCCGAGTCTATTGACTTCATATATCACGACATTCTACCACAGTAACGATAATCCATTCATCAACAATATTGGAATTCTGAAATTCTTCAGTAGTTGGGGCCTTTGATCATATTTGTTATCCATAACTGTATATCTAGTTTTATGTTTTATATGTTTGTAGAGATGGCAGCCTTATCTACAAAGATGCCTCTTCTGAGTAAAGGCAGCACCCGTCCTGGACTAACAGCTATGAGATCAGCAACAGCAGGTTCCAAGACCAACAGAGTTTTCTTCAGGACCATACCCAGAGCAGGAGAGGTAATAAAAATCAAGCCTTTTTCTTCTACTTATCTATTAAGTTTCTAGCCTAGCCATGGTTTCGTCTGTGAAAAAGTACAGTACTGAATATTCATTGTGTTTGTTTGTTTGTTTAGTATGGAAGGAACGCCGCTGAGGAAGCGAGGGAAACTTTTGATAACACCGCCGAGAAGAGCAAACGCATGGCAGAAGAGGCGAAGGAGAGAGCCAAATCTGCAACATACGAGGCCAAGGAGAACGCCAAGAGCGCAGCTGAAGAAACCCAGAACAAGGCCGGGGAAATGAAGGAGAAATCCCGGGAGAATGCTGAAGGGCTTGGGCAACGAGCCAAGGAAACTGCCAGTCAGGCTACCGAGAAGGCACAGACCATCCGAGGTCAGGCAAAGGAGAAGGTGCAGGAAGCGTGGGACATGGCCAAGGGAACGGGGCAAAAGGTGAAAGAAACTGTTGTTGGCATAGCTGAGGATACCAAAGAAACTGTAGAGGACAAAACTGAATCTGCCAAACGTAAAGTAAATGAATGAGCTCAGCTAGCTGCATCAACAGAGGCGGCGGTTTCTGTGATCCTTTGCTTGTGCTTGTTATCCATTTCATATGTGAAGTTGCAAGATATTCTAATGTTGGGCGTTTTGTTTTACTGATCTTGTTTATATATATATATGATATAATGTTCAGTTTTGTTTACAGCTTTTGAAGTTTGGCATCGTTGGATCATGGGCATGTAGGCTTCCATCTTTTGAGTGTTTTAACAGTTTGATGTGAGGAATGATTTAACAGTTATTTGGGTGAAGGCTTACACAACTAATCTAAGATTCTCTTTGTGGATGAATTCAGATTCTCTTTGTGGATGAATTCTGGGTTAGTTACTGGATAGATGACACTTTTTTAATGTTACACAAAAGGTTTGAACAGCTGTGGAATTTTATTGTCATGGGCACTTGGCCTCTTATCTATTAAGCTTCAAGGAAGAATAACAAGTTAACTTTATACAACTAATATAATGTGTGGTTGAGTTTTCTGATTTAATACAATCTGTGTGGTTGAGTTTTCTGATTTTTTATTTGAAGAATCTTTCTGTCTCTTTGACTAAACAAAGACAACTAACGATCAGGCACAATCTTGTGCCACAACAAAACAACACATAAATAAACCAAACATATCTAACCACATAAATAAACCAAACATAACTAACCATCAGTGATAATCTATAATCTATGTAAACAGCATAATCTATGTTTAGTGAGCTTAATAGAAATGTGGATGGGGTGATTTTAATTTATGTTTGGTGAGCCTAAGAGAACTATGGATGGAGTGATTTTAATCTATGTTTGGTGAGCCTAATAGAAATGTGGATGGGGTGATTTATTTTGATTTGAGGAGGAAAATGAATGCAACATTATATGAGATAATCTATGTTTGAGATCATAATATAATTGGTTTGAGATGAAGAGAAAATAATCTATGTTTGAGATAATATAATTGGTTTGAGATCATGATAAATGTGGAAAGTGGTTTGTTGGTTGGATTGAGATAATACAAGCGGTTTGAGATGATAAATGTTGAAAGCGGATTGTTTGTTAGATTGAGACGATAGAAGTGGGTGGGGTGATGAAAGAGGAAGACGAAATAATAAATGTGGTTCGAGCTCGAGGTGTGAGATGATAATTGTGGAAAATGGTTGTTGGTTGGATTGAAATAATACAAGCGGTTTGAGATGATAAATGTGGAGAGTGGCGTGTTCTCTAGATTGAGATAATATAAGTGGTTGGGATGATAGAAGACGATAAATGTGGAGATGAGATTAAACAATTTGGATGAGGAGATAATAAAAGTGGTGAGATTATAGGGAGATGAGGAACACTCCTAGGAATTTAAGTGGATAGCATGATCAAAGTCACGAATTTAGATGACTTTTGGGAATAATGTTTATTAATGACCCTTGACCCTTGGAGATCTAAAATGTTTATTGTTTATTAATGAACCTTGGAGACCTAAGGAGATCTAAGGAGGTAGGGAATTTTGAGGTTTGAACGTCTAATGAGCATAATTGTACAACTATACTTTGATGTCCTTTTTTTTAACAAATGTCTCATACCATTAGAGCTTATCATCTTGCTTCGTTTGCTTGTGATACCATTTAACTTGTATTCATTACCTTCTCATGAAAATTTCATAAAAAGTGCTTCGTTTTCTTGTGTACTTGTATTCATTACCTTCTCATGAAAATTTCATAAAAAGTGCTTCGTTTTCTTGTGATACCATTTAACTTGTATTCATTACCTTCTCATAAAAAGTTTTTGAAAATTAAAAGCCACTCTTCCCAATGATTGTAACTATTGGACAACACAACATCAGCACCACCTATCACTATTTAATACATATTCCCCCATAGCTAGATTGATATTATGGCATTTCTCTGAGCAATCTATAGTTCCTTCATCTGCAAACTTGAAATTCTGGTGCTGGATAAACAAAGCAATTAAGAACTGTGGCTAATTTAGAGTGAATGAAATTATGAGGACTACCAGAATCAATCAATATTGTTACCTTCTTCTTTTTGATGTATCCTTCTATTGGCATTTCTCTGAGCAATCTATAGTTCCTTCATCTGCAAACTTGAAATTCTGGTGCTGGATAAACAAAGCAATTAAGAACTTTGGCTAATTTAGAGTGAATGAAATTATGAGGACTACCAGAATCAATCAATATTGTTACCTTCTTCTTTTTATGTATCCTTCTATTGGCATTTCTCTGAGCAATCTATAGTTCCTTCATCTGCAAACTTGAAATTCTGGTGCTGGATAAACAAAGCAATTAAGAACTTTGGCTAATTTAGAGTGAATGAAATTATGAGGACTACCAGAATCAATCAATATTGTTACCTTCTTCTTTTTGATGTATCCTTCTATCTTGAGAGTTTGAGGAGTGTTAATTCCAGCCAATGCATGGCAAGATATGGTGGGCGTAATTTCTTCTGAAGTCCGCATGTCCGCATCTTGCCTCTTTTTTAGATGCTTCCTCTTCTTTTGGTTCTTCCTCTTCACAATCTATGTAAAATAATTTCTTCTCGTTGCACTCATGTCCCTTACTATATTTGTTGTCATAATTAAAGCATAATCCTTTTGCTCTTCTTTCATCTAGTTGTTGGGGTGTCAACCTTTGTGGTGGTTTAGAAGAAGGAACATTATTTTCTCTATATGTGTTGGAGAAGGCCTTTCTAGTAGCCATTGTCATATTTTCATTTTCAACCTTCCTTCCCATCATGAAATCCTTCAACAAGAACACACAAAGAAACACAAGAGTTTTTTTTTACACCTGGGAGCTATTATAGAACCAAAAGACGCACAAAGACACCTGGGAGCTATTATAGAACCAGAAGACACACAAAGAAAAACTAGACTACAACGGAGCAGGCAGTCTATTATCAGAAGTAATTTATAAAGATGGCTGAGATATATCGGAAATAAATTCATAAGGAAGGTTGAGATATATTGACAGGCATTGTCAATTGTATGCACCAACAAGTAAACTGAAAAAACGTGGGATTACAATGCTGTAGTAACCTTCACCTTCATTTTTGTTTTGTTTGAGGGGTGCTCTGTTTTCCAAATTCCCACCCTGTTAATAATGGCATTCTTATTATGTTTATACAAGACAGGAGAGAGGAGAATAATAAATCTATCAACGTGGACGACTTCAGTGGATAACAGAGGAGAGCGGACAGCTAAAAAAAGCACTGTTTTGAAAACTAAAACTGAATTCGAGTTGGTTGGTCACTGTTTTGAAAACTAAAACTAAATTCGAGTTGGTCACTGTTTCTAAAACTGAAACTAAATTTAAATTCGAGTTGTGTAGCATTATTGTAGAATCAATCAATCAGCCCACAGCTGAGCTGGGTGCGCGACCAGCATTAGCTCTCTCGCACAGCAAACAAAGAATAATAACCAACACTGTTTTGAAAACTAAAAACTAAATTCAAGTTTTGTAGTATTGTAGAATCAATGCAGCAGCAAATTGAATCGCATCTTCTTAATCGTTTCTTGGCAGCTGCTCTCAACAACTGGCAGGTAGGTCATTGGATCGAGGAACCGTACAAAAGGGGGTCATGTGACCGCGAACCAACTCGACTCGCTGCTGTAGCTTTGTTCTGGAAGCTCGCTGTGTCATTCGACTTATAGTTTTTGGTTGTTGTTGTTGTGGAGGCCGCGCGAACGCGAGCCTCCGCTGCCACAAATTATGACGTGCACTCTCCTCAGTGGGAGATGCTAGGTAGACCCCCCTCCCAAGTGCAATGGAGGTGGCCTTCCTAGGCCATCGACCTTGCTGATCATCGATCGACCCCGCCCAGGTAAGTATGTTTTCCAAGTTTTCCTTTTCCCTACTTATGCCCCCCCCTTCATTACTTCCCTCCCCGCTACCCATGTGGGATATAACTCCGCTATTCCAAAACTAAAATACACCCATGCTCTCTCTACAATTCCATCCTTCCTCGTTATCATTGTCAATATATCCTGTAAGTGCGAAGACGCTTTCTCGCTCGGCGGAAGTTGGTAGTTACTATAGACCTCGAAAGTCTTGCCAGTGGCTTGTACTCTCCCTTGTCGATGTTGCCCAAAACACACAGCAATCGTACTACGCGGCCCGAGGGAAGCATATGGGTTAATTTGGCTTACTAGACACCCCTCACTCACGGCTTCTTGGCCAAAGAGCAGGCGACCGACCGAATTTAATTGTGTCAATAGTGTTTTGTACAGTGTTAAATATGGGTGCATTAGCATCCATCCTCATAAGATGAAGCTTGTTAAGAAAATGTATCCTATATGGCCCATTCTTCAAACATGCATTTGGTAGTTAGACCATTGATCCATTGCCAAAATC
>LPNX010848243.1:0-37315 GCA_001517045.1 Pseudotsuga menziesii
TATTATTTTATTATTTTAACCATTATTTTATTATTTTAACTATTATTTTATTATTTTCCTTAGGAGGCCCATTTTAGACCCCAAAATTCCTCTAATGACCCATTGTTGATGAGATAGATTTCAATCCTATCTTACCAAGCTCGTGGAAATTTTTTTAGACCATACAAGGCCTTTTTCAACTTAAACACTTTATGTTTATGACCTTTGGCAGTATATCCAGGTGGTTGGTCTAATATACTTCTTCTTCAAGACTACCATTGAGAAAGATAGATTTCACATCCATTTGATAAACATGCAATTGATTTTGTGCTACAATGGAAAGTACATATCTGATGGTATCCATCCTTTCTACATGAGCAAAGGTTTCATCATAATATACACCATATTTTTGTGCATATCCTTTGGCAACCAACCTTGCCTTGTGTTTTTCAAGCTCTCATTTTTCATTCAGTTTTATCTTATAGACCAATTTGAATCCAATATTGGTTTTGTCTATAGGGATGTCAACAAGATCCCAAGTCTAGTTTCCCTCAATAGGATCAATCTCTTCATTCATTGTTTGTACCCACTGTCCATCCTTTACTGCTTCATCAAAATATGTGGGCTGACAAGAAAACAGAGCATATTGAATTTTCCCATCATTAACAAGAGTATGTTCATATAACTCTCTCAAACTTCTGGTTTTATGGTTCTAAGGTGGACTGTCTGTTGGTGTTTCTTCTTGTTGTTGTACTTCCTGTTAACCCAAAAAATTTCTCATATAGCATACACCATACAAATACATTCATTTCCTAACCCATTCTACCTCCACACCCATTTAACCTTTTTTTTTCTCTCAAAAAGCTCCAAAAATACCCTCAAAGGGCTTAAAAACCTACAAAAGAGCTTAAAAGGCTCAAAAAGGAGCAAAAAAACTCAAAAAATGGGCTAAATCTCCAAAAGGGACCTAAATACCATCAAAGGGATTAAAATCCTCAAAAGGAGCTAAGAAACAAGCGAAAAGGGCTTAAAACCCTAGGTAGGACCCAAAACCCTAACGAGGGGCTGAAAAACCCTAAAAGTTGAGAAAAACTATAAATAGAGGGGTGGGGGTCCCCATCACACACATGATTCCTCCTTCCTATCGTTATTACTCCCACATGAGTACCCTAAGAGACATTCACTCTCAAGTTATTCATCCTCCACAACTCCCTTTCCTCCATTTGCTCATTCCCTTTGTGTGTTGAGGCAATCTCCACACTATCCCAACCTATGGAGAGTCATTGTTCTGAGTTTGGGCATGGTAGCCCGCTTTCAAACCGGATAGGAAGGTTTATTGTCTCATGTTTGTTTTTTTAGTTTGTATTTTGTAGATGTTTAGTATTTATTTTGTTTTCTAAGATTTTTTGCAGCTTGTTTTTTACCCATAGACTCTATCCTTTCGTCCTATATATGGAAGGGAGGTGCATATGCACATGGCAAGGGCTTTTGTCCAGCTACAGTTTGGTGAATCCACCGAGTGGATCCATCAGGATCCCTGGGGTTTAATATTTTTTTGTAGGTTTTTGAGTAGTTGATTAGTAGTTTCTTTCAAGTTTTCTTTCTTTTATGTTCCTAGTCGAGCCCTCATGAGGACGACCCAAGCTTGTTTGGCCACAGTACCAGTTACTGTCGGTCGTTCTCAGTTTCGTTTTTTTATTTTTTTCAGTTTACGGGCCCAAGCACCTATTTTGAGCCGAAAGGAGAGACCCAACCACCTATTCATCCCAGAACAGAGCGACCCAGTCACCTGTTTGGCACCGACAGGAATGATTTGCCTCTCTAGGCTCTGTCACTGCTTGATTAGGCATAGAAGAAACCCAATCACCCATTCAAGCCCAAAAGAAGTGACCTAGTCGCCTATCTAGCCCCGAAAAGGGTGACCTGCCTCTCGGGTTTCCCATCGCTATTGTTTAGGCTATCTGTGCGGCTCAGTCGCCACTGTCCAGTAGCCAAAAGTGACTTGTGTTTTCTGCAAGTAGTTTTACATTTGGTCGTTGGTATGATTAAACTGTTTAAAAATTCAAATATGTTTATTTTATTCAGTTAAGTTTCTACAATTTTATTTCATTATCTTAAAGCTCGGTTGGAAATTAACCCTCTTTCCCAGCCCTTCCTCCTCTACTCAGTCACCCCCGTCTGGGGTATTCTTAGATAAGACAGAGGGTTGAGAAAGCGTAGTAATAGGAACATGTCATTGACATTGATCTAATCCACTAAAAACAAGTGTCTTGGAAACTAGAGGGGGTGGAAACCGTTGGGGATTTCACGACGTTTGCGTCCTCCCTGTTGAGTAACCTTGCATTTGAGGAGTGACCTATGGATCTACAGGTGGGATTTTTCCCACTTTGATGAGAGCCTAGCACTCCTTGGCCTAAGAGGGATACAAAAACATGGAATTCACACTGTAGATTATCATTTTATAGTTTTGTAGTGCACTTTGGTTCTGTTCATTTTACTGGTTCATATGTTACACGTTTAGTTTCCCATTTCTTGAACTATGTAGAAATTCTAGTACTATTTGCTTATCACATGATTAACAAATAATAAAAATAAACAAAACTAATATATAAAGTACACACACAACCATACCATATAATTCAACAAAACTCGGTTTATGACCTGAAGCGATCCTTTAAAAGTAACCAATTTACTTTAAATCAAATTTTGCAGTTTGAGGACATAAGTCCCTAGTTTCCATAACTACAAGAAGTACTTGGGATCTACCCTAAAACTCATTGTTAGGAGTACCGCAGGAACCCCAAAGTAGCTGGCCAATGAGAGGAATTGCTAAGAGAAACGGAAATGATCCCTACCGATTGACTAGAACGACTGTGAGAAAAAATCCAAGCGTTGTCTTCTAGCAGTCTTGGTGGTCAAGTGACCACCTATAAGCCAATAGGAAGCCATTAAACCAGGGTCCAATTTTCATTACCAGTTACTATCAAACAAACACCATTGATCCACCATGCTCTTTCTCACACCTAAGAGGTGATCCACCTCAGTTTGAGTCTTTAGATCATCACCATCGAGGCCACCCTCAACATCCCTCCTCACCATCAGAAGGCCATACAACCTCTTATTCTGACTCGGATTCCCACCAATTCGAACCAAACCTGCACACTACACCATCTATCCCCATGGCTGGCATGAATCCTAGTCCCTTCTTTGGAGGGGTAGTTTGAAGCGGACCCACGTCCATGCCTCACATTACCACCATAATCATAGCTAGCAGCCCCAGCACTGCTACAAACATCATGGTGAGTCTGCAACCGATTAGTGGCAAGCCCACACCAACCCCCATCCTTACCACTGTACCACCTTTCATACTTGGGGGAAGTGGTCCTATCATTCCCACAATACCACCTTTCATACCTTGCGGTAGTGGCCCTGTTATTACCACAGTACCACCTCTCATACCTAGGGTAAATGGCCCTTCCACCACCATCCCGACTATCCCCATCGCAGGAAGTCAACTTCAGGTGCCCCTAGTCATGCAAGGGCATCACACTCCTGCAAACTTCGGTGCCATCACTGGCCCCTCCCACATCAACCTTGGGTCTAATCTACCATTCATGTTTTGGCTAGATTAACCAATCCCTCAATCTACCACCAACCCCACTGGCCTCCCATGCCAACTAAACTCCCATCAAACATTCCAAAGTTTGAAGGGAAGGGGAGTTCCCCCAAAACCACATCATGATGTTTCATCTATGGTGCTCATCAAACAACATTATGGATGATTCAATTAGACTTAGGTTGTTCCAGCACACCCTCACAAGCGCCACAGCCAAATGGTACATTGAGATTCCTCAATCTGTCTACCCGGTCTTCAATTCTTTAGCCTTCATGTTCCTCTAGTATTTCCAAATCCCCGTCCACTATGATGAGGGCATGGAGATACTCCTATCTTGCCACCAAAACACGACTGTTGGGCCCAGAAATGACCCCTTTTGACCACATTTACCTACCCATTTTTTACTCATCTTACTCCATTATATATACCAAACAGATGTTTTCCTCCACTTGATCCCCCAATTCATACAAGTATGGTTAATTATTGTCTTATCTTATTAATACTTATGATTGTTTAATCAAGGCTCTATATCTTGGATTATGCTAACATATGGTAATTTTATAAAGATAATTTGAGATGTAAGGATACAGGGTAGAAGGATGAATGTGTCAAGAGAGAGATGGGCATTCATTGCTGAGATGATCTCCATCTATTCCATCGCTGCCCAAAGAACGTGGTCAAAGGATATCATTCCACGCAAGCTGTACAAGGATGGCTGTAATAGGCTTGGCTGCAATAGACTCGGATGCAACATTGCAGCACTGCTTGAGGGTAGCTGCAACCGATGGAGTATCTTCTAGATTGATCTTGTTATATCATTGTTGGCTTGAGTAACAGCCTTCCTATATTTTTTTCTTCTATCTTTCCCACAGCTGTAACAGAGTAGCATAACTGGGGAAACTTGAATATCATAGATCTTCATGGCTGCCCAATATCAGTGGGATTGAAGTTATGATTGCGAATGTATAAATAGTGGAAACTATTCCGATCGATGGGTTGGAAAATTAATTTGATCTTATTGTATAAGTTGTGACAGAAACTGCAGCTTTATTTTTATCATTTAATACAAGGAGCGGGATTCTTCTAATCTCTGTGTTTAAAGTGTGTTAATTTTCGGCATCTCTGTTCGAAGGCTGGGCCCGCCTTCCTACAGAGATTACTGAGTTAATTAGGTATTTATTTCCTCTATTTTGTGGTGTTGATGTTACAGTAGATTTATTCTTTTCTAACAAACTGCAACATTAATGATTTATTGTGTGTGCCTTCAATGGATCGGTAATTGCATTTCTCGTGAGCTACAACAGAGTGGTGTGACAGTCGACTATGTAGGTTAATTTCCTTTATGCAATTGTGTGATAGTTGTAATAGCCTATCTCATCCTCATACTGTGGGATCAGCTGACCGAGATTTGATCTATCATATTAACGAGAATGTTGTGACAAAAGAGGAGTGGACATAGTTCCATCAAAAATTTAACGATCAGCAGAAGCACGAAGAGGATAAAGCAGAAGAAGACATGAACAACAGACGCGATCAAAAAGATCACGAAGAAGCAATGGGGGGGAATCAGCATTAGGACAATGATTCCCTGCCTAAAGGGACGGTTTCTACACTCCAGTTCCCAATTCAACAGCCAGAGGGGATAGCCCCCATGAAAAATATATCTTCATCGGTGTTGCCTCATTTTTATGGAAAAACAGCAGAGGATTCAGTTGAATTTATTTTTGAATTTGACATCCTCTGTCGCAGCTATGATTACACCACCAATGAACAGAAGATGAAACTTTTTCCTACTACTCTGAAGGAAAATCCATTACGTTTGTTCATGAGCCTAGGTGGGGGGATGGTCACCACCTGGGACCGGATGAAACAGATGTTCCTAGAGAAATATCAGGAGTACTGCAATACCAAAGATAAGAGAGAAGAACTGTCTAAAATTGTACAAAGGTACGATGAAATCCTGGAGGATTTTGTTGAAAGGCTCTTATACAACATGCAGAGAGCTGGACAGACTAATATGGGGTTAGATGTGCTCAAGATAATCCTACTTCGTGGGATTAGGAATGACTTCCTAGACATGTTAAACCTGTTAGGAAAGGGGGATATCTCAAAAGAGTCACCTTGGAAAAGATTGTTGAACTATGAAAAAGGTACTCCAGGGGATCTTCCAGGAAAAACAAATGGGACAAACGGGATAAATTAGAATGAGATTTCTTTGACAGAACACAAAATCCATCTAATGTAGGAGCCACCTAGGAAGAAATAGGAAATCTCCATGAAAATTTCAAGACATAAATGATGAGGTCCATCTCCTCGGAAATAGATGTCCTGAGGGAAAAGTAGAAACAAGCAGTAGAAGATCTCACACTTGGTGTATTCTACCCTAAATTTAGGAAGAACCATCCTCTGAAGGAGTGCCCACTCGACAGAGTAGAAGTGTGTCAGCTTTGTGAGCTAAAGCATGAGACAAAGGAATGCCCTTCACTAACTCAAGTGAAGGCAGTTATGTAGGCATCAACTCCAGATGTGGAACCAACCTATTTTATTGCACAGAAAAAGCCCTAGTAGCCTCAAAATCAAGGTATGACTCCAGACTCATTTCCATTTCCGAATAACATGAATAATTGGAATAATATGCATCACATGAATACACAATTACCTTCATCTTATTCCAATCATCAATGGTACTCTTCTCAACCTCCAATGCAAAATTTTAACTCTTGGAACTCTTGGACACAGCTACCAAACCAACAGAATTCCTGGTCTACTGGATGGAGGAACTTCCATCCAGGAAACCAGTTTCCTCATAACCAACCTCCTCAATATTTTCCACATCAAATATTTCCTCATCAACCAAATACTCCTCAACAATATCCTCATCCTTGTCAGCAGTATCAGCAGTCGCAGCTGCAACTCCAAAATAATGTTGTCCCCAATATATGACAACAGCTACCTGCTCAACCTAACCCCAACCCAAACAATAAAGTAGTCCATCAATTTGACACTGCCAACATTCCTGCCTAATCCATTACTCCAGTTCCCTATAATGACATCTGCTTACGATCAGGGAGGGTAGTGGAGCCGATGGTCATTGAGGATGTTCCATCCTCTGTGATTGAAGAAAGGATGAACCAACAATATTTATCCAATATAGCGATCCCCATTATTGAGGTCGTTGAAAATCCTACCAAGATACCAACTGAACCAGAAGAAGAAACATCTATCGATACACAGCCTACACAATTGGTTAGGGAACCACCATACCCTCAAAGATTAATATTACCGAAGGCAGTGGGACAACCTCAATTTAACCTCTTAGGAGAGTTAAAAAAAACTCTATGTCAAAATCACACTCCTTTAGGCCCTTCAAGATGTGCCTATCTATGCCAGAACCATTCAAGATATGTGTACAAGGAAAGCAGGAAGAAAACCCAAGGATCCTCCCACTGTTCATGTCTGATGGAAATTGTCCGAATTAATAATGGGAAAAACCCTCTTATCCAAATACGACGACCCTAGGAATCCCACTATCACTGTGCAGATTGGGAGCACACAGGTACCCAACGTACTGGTATATTTAGGAGCATCAATTAACATCATGACCATTGAAAATGTAAGGAGACTCGGGCTCACTAATCTCAGGCCAACTCCTACCGTTTTAGAACTGACAGATAGATCCACTATTAAACCTGAAGGAATCTTGGACGACCTTGTTATCTTAGTTGATTCGTGGGGATATCTGGCTGAATTCTTGGTTTTACAACCCAAGTCATAGCTAGGAGGACACCCACTAATCCTGGGAAGGCCCTGGTTAGCTACAGCTGATGCTTGCATCATCCATCGGTCTGGTTCTATGACCATATAAGATAAAACCGAGATAAAGAACCTCATTTTCTATCCCCAGCTTAGCCAAGTATAGAAGTTGAAACTCTGTTATGGATGGAGCTAGAGGAAGAAGAGGGCGTTCAGCCATTATTAACAATAGGGAAGGCCTTGACTTTTAAAGATGAAAATGAAGACGATGCTATTAATAATTTCATCAGTGAGCCCACTTCTATCAATAAACAAATTTATCAGATCCTGAATACTACTCTAGGTGAAGAAGAACAAGAAAATCTCACAGAGGAGACATTAGTGAGTGACACTCACATAGTTCCAATGTTGAAAATTTTGAAAAGTATTCCTATCAAGATAGAGTCTGGAAAAGCTATGAATATCAATCCCAGTCTCACTCCAGATGAATAGGAGATCCTAACCACTCTCTTAAAAAACCATAAGGGGGCATTTTCCTGGGAGTACATAGACATGAAGGGTATCCCTTCTAATATATGCACCCACCGTATTTATATCAAAAGTGACTCCCAGCCTGTTTTCTAGCCTCAACGAAGAATGAACCCCAATCTGAGGGACATAGTGAAGGAAGAGATTCAAAAACTCTTAGAAGCACGATTCATATATCCCATCTCAGACAACGAGTCGATGTCTCCATTCATGATAGTACCCAAGAAGAATGGTAAATGGAGAGTCTGTGTGGACTATAGAGAGTTGAACAAGGCAACACAGAAAGATCACTTTCCCCTTCCTTTCATCGATCAAGTACTTGACACCTTATATGGGAAGACGTTTTTATCCTTCCTGGTGTTAGATTTTATCATTCAAGCTATAATTATGTTAGGATCTTTAACTGAGAGAATAACAACTACACTTATTTTTGTCCCACATGACCAAATTGGTATATTTACAATTATTTTTAAGACTAATGATAAGCTTTCCACCCTCCATTAATCCTTTTCTCAATTCTATATTTCCAATTGAGCTTGTGATGAATATCAATTCCGAGATACTTGTAAGAAGTCATTTCCTCTAGATTTCTATTATCATAAATCAAATTTGCATAGGTGTCTTTCTGAGATTTTATAATCATGATTTTTTTCTTGTTAGTGTTAACATTCATACCCATGTTAGAGAAAAAATATTTAAGAGTTCTTAATTGCTTATCGAGATCAGAAGGAAACCTTTCCATAAGAACAATATCATAAGCATAAACTTAGGAGGATGATAACTATCCCAGCTAAGATTGTATCGGCATAACCTTCTTCTTCTAAACACTTTTCTAGCATATCAATGTAAATGCCAAAAAGGCTAGGGGAGAGGGGGAAACCTTGTTTAAATCCAATATTACAATTTATATGGTATTTTTAACCCCTCATTATTCTTAAATTTGGCAATGACCTTTTCGTATAACCTTATCATGATAGCTCTCAACTCAAAAGGAACCTTAAGCTCCTTTAGCCTATTCAACATGTTATTTCTAGTCAATGTATCAAAATATTTTCTAAAATCCATATAGTAACAAAATAGGTCAGTCTTATTATTACGGCATTCCTCTACAATGATCCTAAGTGTAAGGAGGTGGTCCATGGTTGAATGATTCCTTCTAAAATTTGCTTGGCCTTTAGCCCTCTTACCTTCCATTTCTATCCATCCATTGATCTTATTTTCTAAGATTATACCATATAACTTAGATAAGAGAGGGCTAATCATAATAGTATGATAATTACAGGGGTCATTTTCATCGCCACTTTTGAAAATCGGAATAATGAGGCTTTCAGTCCAAGGTGTAGGAAACCCTTTCTTCATAGCTAAATTAAAGAGTTTGTGGATGTGCAGGATCAGGATAGGCCCTCCAATTTTTAAGATTTCTGCTTGGTAGCCTTCAATGTCTTTGGCTTTTCCATTTGCTAAGCGCTTAACCTCGAAATCTATGTCTTCTAACAAGAAAAATTCTTTCGTTGTAAGAAGGGGTTGAATGTTATCTCTGATATTCGTGGATTCATAAACTTTTTAAGACAAGAATTCTAATCTTTAAAGAAATTTTATCGTCTTCTTGTTGCCACCTTTCACACACTTGGGTTACGTGGTATAAATATTCAAGCCACTCGGTGTCTCCCTGGGGGCAAGTCTCGAGTCAAGGCTATCACCTTATTTTTGACTTTTCTGTTTAGGCTCAACTCCTAATGAAGCCAAGGGGGTAGACCCTATTAAGTTACTAAGGCTAATTACTTAGTGTGATGGTGTTATATTGATTAAGTTGTTTAGTAGCTTTGAAATTAACCAGTGGAAACAAAAGATAACAAGATGCAAGATTTAAAGCATATAACCACAGAAATGACACTCAATATATATACAATCGAAAGAAATAAATCACCAGTGCCTTAAATGGAGTCAACAGAGAAAATAATGTGCTTGCATGTGCTTGAAATAATGTTTTGCAAATGTCTCTTGGTAGATTTTAAATTAATGTGGAATGTGAATGAATTAAATTAGGTGAAAAGGGGACTCCAGATATACCCGAGGTGTACTTGGAGTATGTCCAAAAGTGAACTTTCATGGCTACCTGCAAGGTGTATACGGGATGGAATGGATTCTTGGAGACTATTGTCCATAATGCACCCATCAGGGTGTGACAGAGATCAGTGCCTCAAGGTCACTTTCCAGTTGTTCCCACTCCTTTGGGTATTTTGCCACCACTTATAGTTTGTTCGAGGCGTTGGATTTTTGCCTAATGGTTTTTCAATTTGAGAGATGAATACTAATTAATCTAGTCACTCAAGTGCATTTGATGCAGCTTGACTGATCGAATGAACCACATCCAAGTACAGAGCATACACACTGGAGTCTTCGTTATTTTTAGTAGATTTTAAGATAGGTGTTCTTATTAAAAAGAAAACCCTCCATGAACCTCTTTCGATCCAAATGGATCTCAATTGGGGAATAAAGGAGGGGTTAATTTTATTATGGCTAACGAAACAATTGATGAAAAATTAATCAAAGATATACGATGCCGATTTTCTTATTAGTCCTACCATGCATCTCTTTCCCCTTACGGGTCAATCGAGAAGTCGTGGGGTAAGTAGTATGATTACTTTTGAAATTAAAGTATGGAATAGTGCATAATTATATCAATGTATACAATCCTACATGTTAGTACTAAACTAGAGGAGAGAAAAAAAAAGTAAAAAAACACAAAAGTGAAACGGACGCAGATCCCCCCTGGGGGGATGGGGAGCGAGCTCGAAAGAACCTACTCAAAAAAGATTTTCTTTTATTATTATTGGTTACAATATTATTAAGATGAAATATCAGAAACCTCTTGGTCCTTATAAGGGATGAAACCAAGATCTTACAACTCTACAAAAAATTTAAATTTTAGTGAAAGGGGAGACCCCCGCGGGGATTTGAATGCTCCCGAGGCCACTTTCGAATAGAAGATTCTTTTATTTTCTGTTACACATGATAACAAACAGAAAGCATGTTAGAATAATATTACCTTTGGATCATCCTACCTTAACTCAATAAAGATTAAGTTAAAACTAGCTAAATAGGTGAAAAACGAACCAAGGAAAGCAAGATTTCCTTGGGATCTTGGCTTGCTGTTTGTGAATCCAATGAAATATGCATTGATTTCTGGATTTAATATTTTTAAAACATAAAAGGAAATATAGAGCATGCAACCTACTGATTTTCTTTAACTTGCCATGCAAAACGGACGATTTCCTTATGCTAGATATAGAATGCTTAATGATACTTTTCAGAATTGAGATCTAGACTATGAGCTTTGAAATAGTAGATATATGTAAATTTTACTTTCATATAACAGATCCAAATGATAACAAATATTTGGCCGACACAGTAACTAGGTAAGAAAAATGATTTTTTGAAGGAGAAAGAGAGAGAAACAGTGTTGGATGCCTGGGAATGTTGGGCTTTCGAGTAGGCTTTGGTGGAACAGCGAGGGACTATGTCATTCAGAAGATGTTGAAGATGAGGAAGATGCAAACCATATCAACCTATTCTACAAGTGAGATCACCTACAACTTAGAAATCCTTGCACAAACAGATGGTTAAAACATAGGTGCTGCTGGAAGAGATAATTGAAAAGCATGCAATTAAACTTAAAATACATACAACTCCAATAGATCTAAAACAAGCAGTAGTAAGAGCATAAATCAAACTAGAATAAACTCTTACCCTAACAAGAGGGAGCTCTCTCCTTCAAGACCAACAATTAACCAGCAAAAGCAATGATAAATAACACAAATTATACCTCATAAGCATTTAACAATCACCATCCACACATGAAGAGAATTACACCATAGATCTTGCCTCCAAAGCTTCTTTATTCCAGAATAATAAACAATAACACAGTACAAGAGAAACAACACCTCAATCCCAATTCTAACTACCTTGGAAGAGGCAGCCTGAGCTTTATTTATACAAAAAATAGGAGATCCATCCGAGGGGGGGCGCAAATCCCAAGGAGACAGACCACTGCAGCTGAGGGAGAGTCCATCGATGCTGATCTAAAGTCGAACTGAGCCTACATGTTAATCGAGGGGCTAATTGAGCTGACACATCAACCCACAAACTGACACATCAATCCACAGAGCTTCCAGGAGAGCCCACATGTGTGGAGGAGAGCGAGAGGGTGCAATTCCCCATAAAGGATGTTGAATATCAACTCTAGATCTCTCCAGATCACCTCCTTCAGTCAAGGATTTGTTAGATCTAGTCAATCTAGTCCAGATCTGACTGATTTCAATCAAATCGGCTGAGAATCCACTAATCTAGGATTTTGGATTTGCTCCATTATTCATCAATTTATTAATTAAAATAATCAATAATTGATTTTTTCGGGTTTTCTGATGTGAGTGATGAAAAATCACTCGAAACCTGAAAAAAGTGGGTCCATGGGTTTACATGGTGCTCTTAGCTTGAAATGAGCACCTACATGATTGAAACTGATTATTTGGCCCACTTTTATTACAAAACCAATTTTTCCAATTAAACTATTAAAAAATAGCCTAAGTTTTGGAAAATTTAATTTTTAATAAAAAACACTGAAAAATTAAAAAACTAAAAAAGTTGAAAAAACCTAGGGGGACTTAGACATATTCATATGACTCGACCATGATGCCTAGCATGTTTATACATTGACACATAGACTCAAATAACCTCAATAGGCCTAAATGCCAAGCCAACCACCCCAACTTTGGAGGTATGGAGTGAAAAACTCAGAAATTATCAGTCGTTTATTCAACAACCAATAATAAACAAGGGAAAAAACACCCTGGGCTGATCGGATTGACAAATAAAGTTTAAGAGACCGAGTCTTTTATAGCCTCTATCATGCTAGAACTTTTATTACAATTCCCCTGTGGGGTATGAACAAGTGATATAGTACAACAAAGTTTCCCAAAAACAAGACTGAAGGTCTTCTGAAGTCCAAACAAGTTATCCTTGTTCGGTTCATCGGGCTCACTTGATAAAAAACCACTAAGTCCAACTTAGGTGGTAACATTCTAGCTCCAACTATGGGATGTGTGCTCGATATGGTCTTTAAGGCAAGGAAAGGATACGAGAACACCAGAATCTCTGGTTTATATACCCTATAAAAACATCTCAACTTGACAAGAAAACCTTAGTAGCACAAGCTTTATATAAAAACCAAATGAACCATTAAGCTGATTTATTTAAACAAAATAAATGTAATTAACTAATGAATTTTTTTATTTTTTATTTTTTTATTATAGCTAAGTACAAAACATAAATGTAGAAAGTAAATGCTCTCTTTTAGGAGCTTATTTTCCTACTCTAAGCATGATATAAAAAGGTTAGGTGTAATAAAAAATCCAATGTAACCACCTAATAATTTTATTAACATAAAAAAATTTCCTTCTCTTTGGTTACCAGCCAAAGTAAGGATACCTTATTCAGAAATTGCAAACCTGCGTGATGATTCAGAATGGGCGGGATGGATGGGACATCATAGGCATGAATAATGTCATAAAAATTCTTCCCCAACTTGTATGTGCTCATGTAGGTTGCTTATATCCATGACTGGATAGGACTGATATACCAATCAGAATGATGAGGCAGACTGACTACATCATCATACAGATCACCAGGGCTTATCAAATGATAACTCATTGCACAAGCCCTAAGTAACTCCAAATCATAAGAAACCTCTATATGTGAAAAAGATGGTTGAGACTAATATTCCATTGACTACATCACATCTGACTTTTCACGACACTGTTTCTCAATGTCTTCATTACTGATACCCTTGTGCGGCTCTGCATGATATGACTTTGAATGATCACATGAAAATTTTGAATGCTCCTCTTCCATACTAAGGTTTTCCCAAGAATCTAGATCCATGCTCCCCTCTATGGACATATCGTAGATTGGACTTCCAAAAATTTTTTAATAGACACTCCCCTTGCTGGACATACCGTGGATGTAATTCTTAATAAGATTTTCACAAGTTGGATTATCTATGAAATTCCAATAGTTATCACTCCCATCCATGTCATATGTGATGGATTCCCCATTGCTGATATCAAGTTCCGGTATCAAGTTCTATTTGTCCTCATTACTGATATTGATATATGGGTCAAACTGATCATATGGATAAATTGCATGCTCCTTTTCCATATCAAAGTTTCCCAAGGCCACAAGGTCCATGCTCTCTCCTTTAGATATGCCATAGACAGGAGAATCAACAAAACCATCAAAAGTTTCTGGTTCATTAATTTCCTCTTTATTCATGTCATAGACTGGATTTTCCATGAATGTCGAGGACTCCTCATCAATAGCTTTGTCGGAGATAAGGGAGTCTTCATCACTTTTGTCATGCTCCAAGTTATACTTGTCCTCATTTTCATACTTATCTTCTTCAGAAAAAAAGGTCATAAGGCAGTAAACCTTCTAGACTGTCATCATTATATGGAGAATAAGGTCTAGTGTCATCACACACCATACTGATCTTATCATAAGTTTTTTTATAGGCTTCAGTTATGATATCATGAAAAGGATCTTCAATACTATCTTCAATCAATGAAACTTTTTGAACATACTCAATGGGATCACTTAGGATGTGTTTCTCAGTAGGTTCCTCTAAAGGGCTTTCTCGAAAAATATCAGCATTGAAACACACCATAGAATATCTCAATATTCAATGTTTTCAGCTATGGTGACATGAGGAAAGTCTTCAACAATGTTTTCAATCATGGGATCCTCCTAAAGCTCTTCAATAGGATCATCTTGAGTGTCCTCATATACAATGGAAGTCATGGGCTCCTTTATCTCATTTAGGTAGGTGAGGGACCTTTCTACAACCGTCATCATATCTCCCTCACCATCATGCCACCTCTCAAAAAACATAGCACACAAATCTCCATGGGAGGTAATGCATTTATCAAGAATACCACAAAGCCTTGTCCAAGCCTTATTTTTCAAAGAATGATCAAAGATTCGCATCACATTATCCCCATGAAGTATGTTGAGTTTTGTCACAAATGAAATAACAAATATGATGTGACAAACAGCTGAATCACCGTTTCCATAAAAGGTCAAAGCCTGGGAATATCTTTCATCCTAGAGATATGGTTCATAGTTAGGAAAACCAGGGATGCCTGAGAAATTGATGGAAGGATATGCACTAGAAATTAGAGCACCATAATCTTCATCATCCATAATGGCCTATCGGTAGCATATATCAACCATGTATTTTGTATTGAAGCGGAGCTGTCGAATAATGAGCATTTTAAGGTTTTACTATGTCGTATGAGCTCATCTACACACAACAATTCTCAACAAATTTATGAGAAAGTAGGGTTTTATCCCTTCAATGGAGTCTCCATGTGAAAAAGAAAAATAAGCGTTTATAAATCTTTTCACAAAAAATAATTTTTGCTTTTCTTTGAAAAAATAAAAACTAAACAAAAGGTCAGTCAAGTCACCAGGTGAAAATTAAAGATCTACTATAAGCATTCATCAAGCAAAGAAAGAAAACAAAAATGAAGAAAACAAAAGTCATACTCGAGAATAAAAAGATTTATCCCTAGCAACGGCGCCAAAAAGTGTTGCCACCTTTCACACACCAGGGTTACGTGGTAGAAATATTCAAGCCACTCGGTGTGTCCCTGGAGGAAAGTCTTGAGTCAAGGCTGTCACCTTGTTCTTGACTCCTCCTTTTAGGCTCAACTCCTAACGAAGCCAAGGGGGGTAGACCCTATTAAGTTACTAAGGCTAATTACTTGGTGTGATGGTGTTATATTGATTAAGTTGTTTAGGAGCTTTGAAATTAACCAGTGGAAACAAAAGATAACAAGATGCAAGATTTAAAGCATATAAGCACAGAAATGACACTCAATATATATATAATCAAAAGAAATAAATCAACAGTGCCTTAAATGGAGTCAACAGAGAAAATAATGTGCTTGCATGCGCTTGAAATAATGTTTTACAAATGTCTCTTGGTAGATTTTAAATTAATTTGGAATGTGAATGAATTAAATTAGGCAAAAAAGGAACTCCAGATATACCCGAGGGGTACTTGGAGTATGTCCAAAAATGAACTTTCATGGCTACCCGCAAGGTGTATGTGGGATGGAACGAAGTCTCGGAGACTATTGTTCATAATGCACCCATCAGGGTGTGACAGAGATCGGTGCCTCGAGGTCACTTTCCAATTGTTCGCACTCCTTCAAGTATTTTGCCATCGCTTACACTAGTGGAAAATGAGAGATTAGTGACCAGGAGACCACAATTTTTGGTCACCACAGTTTTTTTCAAGGGATAAATGACCAAAGTTGATAAATTTAAGTGAGCTAACTAAAAAAGACCAAGATAAATGACCACTTTTGGTCATGAGATAAAAACCAACTTAAAACGACCAAAATAAATGACCAAATTTGGTCACGGGATATCTAGACTAAAAATGACCACATAACAATTGGTCATTTATTTGGTCATTTTTAGTTGTCACTCCGGCAATGAAAAAAATTACAAATTTGACAATGAATTTTTACATTTTACTAAGTTCTAACATATATATAATATATATTTACAAGTCCTTATATTAACAAAACTGAATTAATGCAACCCAACTATATGTTAATTTGGACATGACCTTGGCATATACAAAATCCCACTAAACATTTAAACCCACTAAACCTTGGCATATAATGTTAATTATAAGGCTAATTTGCATGACCTTGACATATAATTATAGTTTTTATAGGCTAATTTGGACACGATCTTGGTACCTTGGCTAATTAAATCGGTGGAATCCACGTCAGTTAAAGGATATTTTGCTATTTGGACCAGCGGTCGTTATAGAAAAAATTATATTATCTAGACCTTAGAAGATCAACTCATATAATATGGGAGCGATAAAAAATTTCATCATCATATTATGCACTCAAAATGGACTCAATTCACATAATGAACTTAATCCTAGCATTAATATAACATACAAGACATTTGTGGATAACAAAAACATGTTGACCATGTTATGTCAACCATGTTATGTCGACCATCGACTCCATAGACATTTTGTACTCATCTATGTAGTGTTTATTAAAATAATATAAATATATAAACTCATTAAAGTTAATATATAAATTATTTTACCATATAAAATTTTTATATTAAAAACCTATAAATATTACATACAAAATAATTAATACAAAACATTTTTTCTGACACATAAATTTATATTAAGAAACCTATAAATATTACATACAAAATAAATTAATACAAAACATTTTTTCTAAAACACATAGATATATATATACATATATAATAAAAAATACATTTAATACAAAATAGTATTATACCAATATAATAATAATAACAATATATTGTAACAAACTATACAATATTGTAAAAAAACTATATCATACATCTAAACATAATATTTTTTATATTAAAAACCTATAAATATTAAATACAAAATAATTAATACAAAACATTTTTTCTAACACATAAATTTATATTAAAAACCTATAAATATTACATACAAAATAAATTAATACAAAACATTTTTTCTATAATATATATAATAAAAAATACATTTAATACAAAACAGTATTATACCAATATAATAATAATACCAATATGTTGTAACAAACTATATTATACATCTAAACATAATACTGTAACTAACTCCATCGACAATATCGAACAAATTTGGTACTAAATACTCCCAAGTCGTTTCACTGGTTGAAACCTCAGACACCCTCAATTTTCTTCACTAAATCCTGGTTATTTAATCCGTAGAGGGTTTCGATCATCGGACCTAATGATTTGGGTCCCAAAGGAATCCCTTGAAGCAGCTATCGCTGACAGCCATTGAGATTGGTTTGATCAGTATTCAAACGCAGAGGGTTTCGATCATCGGACCTAATGATTTGGGTCCCAAAGGAATCCCTTCAAGTAGCTATTGCTGACAGCCATTGAGATTGGTTTGATCAGTCTTCAAAACATTTCTGGTACTCATCGAGCTTTAGAGGTTCTGTTTGATTAAAATCCCACCGACTTTAATAAAACCCTTATAATATGTTGAATATGAATGTACCCAAGTATTTTTTGCACTATATATGAATTGGGCATGCTTTAAGATGCTTCAGGGTTTTTACATTAAGATAAGCTTTAGGGTCTGCGTATTTCTTTATTTATATGTTTTCTGCATGTAGGTTCAGTGAATTATCCCTTATGTGGCTGTAAAGTTTGCAGTAAATTTGTGGAATTGTTAAACTCGGCTCAAATCTATGCCCTCCAGATCGATTAATCTGTAAACTTTGAAAAATGAATAATTGGATCAGTTTTTGAAACAGAAATAAACATAGTAATTCTAATGGTGGGTATCTGATCAAATTAGCCCTTAGGGTGAGTCATTTTTGGTGATGTAAAGGCCACTGCTTTATGGTCAAATTCTCTCTTAGTGCTTGTCAAATCTAGTGATAAGCTAAAGGAACTTTGGCCATACGAATATGTCGGGAATTAGAAATAGCTATTTGGGTATGAGTTAATGTACTGTTTTGATTGGCTAAATTTGACTGATAATATGCCGGATAATCTATGAACAAATACATTAATGCCCCCTTGGACTGAGTTGGTCTATCAGGCCAGGGTTATAGAATCAAGTTCAATAGTTTATTTTAACTTGATGATCTTTGCAATCTGGAATCGATGTGATACATCCTCGATATAATCTAATTGGAGGAATGTTTCTATCTAAATTTGCAATTAGACAGACTCCAATTTAGCAGAGTGGCAGATTTATTTATTTTGATTTTGATCTAGCTCAGCTCCGGATTCAATGTAGCTCTATGTATATTAGGCACCCCTGTTCCATACTATGGCTTTGCAGGTCTGCACTGACCAGTTACAGTTTTTCGATAATCTATGCTCATCCTTCACGATTTCATGGTGGTCCTAATGACATGAGGCTCTTCTCAAATCACCCTTCCTATAAGGATTCAACAATGCTGCTTGAAGAGGGTGGGGGCAGAACAGTCAAAACCCATTAGGATTCCTTTGCCTTTGTGTGCATTGAAGAGAGTTACCCTGTGCAAAGTTGCAAACTCTTTTGGGAGTGGAAGTTCCCATTCACCCAATTATTATGATATCTTGAAATCTGTATAGTTTGGATTCATTTCAAGAAATATTTCATCCTCATTTTATGTGCAGCCATGATTCTTGTGCTCTTCTTTTTTCAAATGTTTCCATTTGCTTAGCTTATGTACTTTGTGAATCTAATGCAATTGCCAGAGGCTGGTACTTTCATAGATTTTGTTATCTTTCGTGGAATTTTGTTGTCTGGGACAATTTTCTGGTTTGGTAGACCGGGTTGCATTTCACATGCAATTTGAGTGACTGAAAACCCTATCCTTGAAGCAAACAATGATTATTTAAGCTCCCCTAACATGTAAATTTTGTTACGACCAACTTCTAATGGATGGGAGGCACATGCACCATTCAGTCAGAGCTGTCACGAAACTGCACAGCTTCGTTAATCTTCCCCTAGAGGTAAACCCTTAAAATAAAAACTATTTAATTTCCCCTAAAGAGATCTAAGATTACCTAAACACAGTGATATGCCACACACTCATGAAAAAATTGATATGCCATACACTCATGAAGAAAGGTTTTACCCAAACATGCCAAAGTACCACCAGTAACCAAACCTAGGGAACATGCATTTGTTGTAAGGCAAAGAAAGATACACTAACATATACAATTCCAAAACAAAAACAATGATTCCACAGCAGCTCCACAATTACATGAATCATACAACTAAATCACCTAATAACAGATACATAAGCAATTAGTAGGACAGAGTCGACAGACCTCTTCAGACAGGTTTGATAATACACCAGTTGCCTTGGGCACTTTTAAACCTGCAAGCTGATTCAAGACTCCTTGCAAAATATCCTCCATACTTTTCAAAAGCTCCAACTTCTTGAGAAAATCATTAGCTAATAGAGGAAGCAAGCAACCATGTTCTCTCCTCAACTGCTCAAGACCTGTGCATAAGTTTAGAAGTCCAGAGTTTTGAATTGATGCATGATTTTGTTCTACATGAGCAGCTACTGTATGCTCAAGGCAAAGTATGGCATCTTCCTTTGCAGCTTCAGCTGCATTCTTTTCTTTCTTAAGAGTTATGATTTTAGTTTTTGCCTTTTCTAATTCATCCTCAAGGATGTCCATTCTTTCATGGACCTCATCCAATTCTGCAACCAGTAATTATGCTACTCTTTTTTATTTCCTAACATCTTCTTCAGCTGATACTATTTTACCTTGTAAGTTTTGAAATGATTTACCAAGCCATTCAATCACCTCCATAGGATCCCCAAACTGAAATTGATGAATAGTACCAATAGAATCTAATGCAGTCATCACTCTTTGCATCATTTCATTCCTCTCACACAAAGATTGCTCTACCTCCGTAGCATGCTTTCTTGAAGAGATGAGTTCTGATTCTATCACTTTAAAGTGGTCTAGAGCACTTGATAGGTCTCTAATTTTCTGTTCAAATTCATTAAATGAATATTGATGCACCTAAAGCTCCATTCCCAGCTGTTCAAGTTCTGCTACTTTTTCATCCACAAGTAGTTTCAAGCTGTCACGTTGCTGAACTACCCCCTTGCCTTTATTCACTGCCATGCTTAACTTCTCCCTTGTCACAGACAATTTTTTCTTAGGCTGCTCAAGCTGTATTTTGAATGCATCTCTTTCTTTTTTCATAGCTTCCATCTCTTCAGAATATTTTCTACATTCCTCAATAATCTTGTCTTGCTCATTCTTATGTGATGCCACAGCTTTAGTGGATTGTTCTTGCTTCCTATACACTTCCAATAATTCTTTCTCCTTTGCATCAAATGCAACCTGAATCCTTGAAAGTATTTGTGCACTATGTGATGGAATAATAGTGCCCATAGCTTCCTCTTGATTAGTTACTTTAAGCATGCTAACTTCTTCAGATAAAACACTGAACCTGTCTATGAGCTTCCTAAGACATTCTTCCAAATGCTCAGTAGTGTAACTAGAAGGGATTTCATTATGAATTTCACCCTCAAACACTTCTCCAACCATATCAACCAATCTCCTTATCATACCTTCTGTGTCAGCATTAATAGTCTCCAAGTTAGACTCTAGCTCTAGAAATTTTGCCTCAAAATAAAAAAGGTTTTTAGATAATGTTTCTTTATCATATGCATCTTTAGCTGCTTGCTCAATCAGACTTTCATATTTGCAATTAAGCTCCTCAATTTTTTTCAAAAGAATCTCTTTCTTAAGATTTTCTATTGAAAGATTACCCTCCAAAATAAACGCATTCCTCTGTGATTCTTCCAGTTCAGTGGAACGTAAATTAATAGCATTTTGCACATTTTCAATTTGACGTTGAGCATTAGCCACATCATGATGAGCCTGATCCAATGCTCTACCAAGCCACTCAATTCGATCCTCTGGTTCCATTGCTTTTATTGAAGCCGGCATCTCAACATTTTCCAAGACATCTTCCCATCTCTGAATAAGATGATTCCTTTCCAGTAAAGACTACTCCAACATATATGATTGTTCATCCACACTTAAGTACTTACCATGAAGTTCCTCGTGTTTCCTTCTTAAATCCTCAACCACTTGAATTTGACTCAAGTTGACAGCGTCTAATTCTGAATTTGATGCCATAAAACCGGCATCATCTTTGCCATCTCTTTAAGGCATTCTCTGGTCCAAACTTCTAGAAAGTGTATCATTTTCAATAGAATATGACCTTGCAAGCCACTCAATCTGTTCAATAATTTCCATGGAATGAAATTGCTCTGGCAAATTCAGCTCCTCTAGAATTTCTTCTATTTTCTGAAGAATGGTGTCTTTATGGAAAAAGGATTCACGAAGACTGTTCGCTAAATTCCGGATATATGCTAACTCTGACTCCAATGCCTCGACACGTTCTCCAGCCTCTCCATAGGATTTGATCTTTGCTTCAGCCTCATGCAATGTAGCAGTTTTAATCTATAGTTCTTGCCAACACCTCTCTAGCTCATTTGACTTCTCTGTCAATGAATGTTTCAGTGCATCATGTTGCTGAACCAATGCCTTGCCTTTAGATACAGCCATGCTAAGATTTTCTCTCAAAGATGAATTTTTCTCTTTGAGATCCCTCATCTGTTCTTCCTGTTGAGATCTTACTGGATCCACTTCATCAAGTCTCTGACGTAACTGAGACAGCTCCATCTCTTTGCAACTGAAGGCTTTTCTCAGGGAAACATCCAAAGGCAACTGAGTTTCCTCCTTCCTAGAACCATCATCAGGTCGTGATACCAATTCTTCTATGCATCTCTGCAACCGGTCATTTTGCTCAAGAGATGCCTTGTACTTCGCAATAACCAAATGTACATGACTTTCTAGAGGAGAAATTATTTGTATGTATGGATTAGTAACAGACATTTCATCTTGAATAACTTCTTTAACAGCAGTAACCAATTTCTCTGACATGGCATCCAAGTGCCTCTTTGATTGAGAGTGCATCTCCAAAGTGTCTTTCATCAGTTCTTCCCGTTCTAAGAGTGCCCTTTGAACAGCAGCCAACTCTGAGGACAAGGTTTCCTTCTCAGCAGAGAGTTGAGATAGTTGGGAGACCATGCTAGCATATTTCCCTTCAAATTTTGTCTCATTTTCAATGCACTTTTTAGACAGCTCTGCACAGTTGGCATTAAGATCTTGAATAGATTTATTTTTTGTAAATAAATCATACTCAAGCTCACCCACTATGGTTTCAAACTGTGATCTTTCCTCAATTCTTTTCTGCAACTGTTCAATAAATTTATCTAAATCATCAGACATGATATCAAAAGAGAAGAGAGATTCTTCACTTTGTCCATCTCCTTCAGTGTCTTTGGTCAGTCCAATCAAATTTCTATGTCTACTGTGAGTCTTATTAAGTACTCTAACAGCTGATTCTCTTTCTTGCTGAATGAGCTCCAATTTCTGAGAGAGTTCTTCAAATGATCTTTGTATCTCTGTATTCTCAAGACAACACATTTCAAGTTTTATCTCCAGGCTCCTCAAGTTGTTAAGTTTTTCTATGGTAGCATTGACAACAGTAGCAAGGCGGAGATTAACAGTTGAGCAATCTGGTTCAGAACGGGAATCAGAAGAAACTTGTTGGATGGATTATTCTAGACTTTCTGCAGCATGAAGCATTGCAATTACACAAGAACTTCTCTCTTCCTTTAATGAAGATTCCTTCTCAGCAAATTCTCTCTGCAATGTCTCTAGCTGTTTCTCCAGTGCTGCTGAATTCTCAAAAGCATGCTACTTTAGATTGTGTAGTTGACAATGCAAATCATCAATTTGAGAAGTACCTTTCAATACATGTTCCATGAGTTGCTCATTATTCTTTGTCAATGTAACCAAATTCTCATCCCGTGTTTCCTTTTCTTGCTTGAACACATCAATATCAACCTCTAGCTGCTTCAGGGTGGCTGTCAAATATCCTTTCTATTGCTTGTCTTCCATAAGTTGCTGCTTAATAATGTTGGCATCCCTTTGAAGCAATGTCAGAGTAGCTTTTAAGCATCCTATCTCACCATCTGCTTCCCTAAGTTGTTGCAACAGTATGTTTCCATCCTGTATGGGACTAGAACCACTTGCTTTGTGGACCTTTTCATGGATTTCTTGTGATCGATCCTCTGCTTTTGGCATAGGCTCCGCTTCCAATATTCCATCCTCGTGCTGGGCCTTGGACTCAAAAGCTCAAATTAGTTTTGACACACCAGAAGGTACCCTTGCACTTCCCTTGCCAAAGTTACCTGGATCTGTAAGCATTTCCCAGACTACTTTCTGAAGCTTTTCTGAAGTTGATTGAACCTCATTCAGGTGTTCTTTCAGAACTGACACTTTATCAGCATGCTCAGAATATTGCTTGACGATTTGTTGCTGCATGTCTCTCACTTCAAAGTCTAATTCATCTTTCTCCAAATTACTTGAAACACCCAAATCTCCTAAATTTATGTTGCACAATTCAAAATCTGTGGCAAGTTGTGCCTTCTCTTTCTCTACTTCCAGTAATCCATGCTTTAATGACTGACTAACTTCTGCAGAAGCATTTAGCTGATCTTTAAGCCTAAGAAATTCAGAATTTAATCTATCCCTATCAGCTGTGGAATCTTGAACTTCTTTCAAAAGTAATTCACATTTTTGTTTTAAAACTGCATTCTCCTGCTGTAGCTCCTCCAGCTGATTATTTGCACCTAATGAATCTGGCACCAGATTAGAGCACTCTTTCTGCAATTGCTCTTCCAACCCACCTATCTCCCTTACAGATTGTACTCTGGAAGCTTCCAGAGCATGGAGTTGCTGCTGCATTGAACCATACTCAAACTTCATCTCTGCATACTCCCTTTCAAATTCTCTAATATGATGAGTTAGATTCTCTACATCCTTCAACAAATGATCATTTTCCTTTTTAACATCTTAGATAGTTGTAACCTCTTCAACAAGTTGAATTTTTTCTTCTTCAAACCTCTCCTTTATGCCAACTTTATATTTTATTTGCTCTAATTCATCTCTTGTCAAATGCAGATCCTGATTTAATTCTTCTTTTTCACAACTTAATTTTTCAAGAGAAGCATTGAATCTATTAAGTTCACCCATTAGTTTAACTTTATCCTCAAGTATTTGTTGCAGCTCCTCTTTAAGTTGACATGTCTAAACCCCAAGTTGCTTTATCTGCTCTCCATCAAACAGAGCCTCATATGTTTGAATTTCCCTTTCCAAAACTGTGGAACTTGTGTCTAGCTCATTCTTTTCAAGGTTGCCACCTAAATAATGCTCATTCTGCTCTTTATGCATGTTATCAATTAAAGCTCTTATTTCATCAGACCACTAGACTAGTGGTATGTAAATTTTGTAACAACGATTACATTATAGATTAATGGCGTCCAAACCCCCTTTGTTTCATATTATGTAAGGTGTGACCTCAACTAAAAATATTTTGTATCTCTCAATGCAATGCAAAAATGAAGTTACCTTCTGTTTGGAAGCTATATGCCACTTTCCAAAATTGGGATTCAAAATCACTCAACAATGTTGCTTGGTATTTTCACAGTTTTGACAGCGAATGGATGGAATTTGGCTGATGCATATTATTGGATACTCATCACATTGTTGTCTTGTTAATGTCTTGTTATTGTAGCAGTTTATATATCACCTACTAGGCTTCTGGTATTGTTGCTTGCAGTTGGCATGGACACCACAACAAGCAGTGGCCTATGGCCGTCTACATCAATACAATATTACGTAGTCAATGAAAGTCCTCTTTCAAGTGAACCTCATTTGCAAATTATTCACCAACAACAATGACATTGCTATGGAAGTACAAGTCAGGGCGAATTTCCACTAGCAGCCAATCCCTCCATTGTTCTACATGTGCTTACGGAATGTAATCTAGATCCTCAAGATCTTGCCAGACTAGAGGCAAGTTTTTGTGTTTATGGTTTCAGAATGGCAGAATGAATTGCAAACTGTCAAGCTTGTTTAGCTTCATTTTTACAATATATTTTAATGATTGTAATGCTTACCTGGTTGAATTGTTTAGTCATTTTGCAGGCTTCATCACGGTTCTTTAGACAACCGGCAAACTTTTCCCCTGACTTTAATCTATCTATATCTGAACTTGCAGCATTGGTCCACATGTGTCAAAGCAGAGCTGTATTCAAGCCCATGACACAATCAGAGAGAGAAACTCTAAAAGAAAGATGCAGAGGTTCTTGGAAGTTGGTATTGCGGTTCTTGGTAGCTGGGGAAACATGCTACACGCATGAAAAGTCTAAAGCCATAGCTGGTCCTAGTCATAGTGTCATAGTAACGAAGTCTAGTGCAGTTTATACATTTGGTTCTAACAGTTCTGGACAGCTTGGCCATGGGACAACAGATGAAGAATGGTGCCCAAGACTGATCAAGTGTGCAATAAATGCCTGTGTGTTCTTTTGTCTGGTATTTTTCCCAAGGTGTACTGTGCTTTTGCAGTGTTGAATCTCCTTTTAAATCAACATGGGTTGAGAATTGGGAGGTTACATCATTCATATGCAGGTCTCTTCAGGGGATTCGTATTATCCAGGCAACTGCAGGAGCAGGGCGTACGATGCTTATCAGTGATATAGGACAAGTTTATGCATTTGGGAAAGACTCTTTTGGTGACTCAGAGTATGGGATTGAAGGCTCTAGGACTGCCACTACTCCACAACTGGTGGAGTCTTTGAAAGGAATTTTTGCAGTGCAAGCAGTCATTAGTAATTTCTTCACTGCTATTCTTTCACGAGAGGGTAGAGTTTACACATTCTCTTGGGGTTCAGATGCAATTCTTGGTCATCAAACTGATCTCCATGATCAAGAACCACATTTACTGAAAGGTGATCTAGAGAATGTTCCTGCGGTACAAATTGCAGCAGGCTATTGTTATTTGTTAGCTCTCAGCTATCAGCCCAGTGGAACGTAAATTTTGTAACTTAAACATATTTTATGTTCCCATTGACTTTATGAAACTACTTGATGCCTATGTTGCAGAACCCTCTTTGAATTTGAAAATAACATTACATGCATATATGTGGGTATCTGCAGGTCAGTATATTCTGTTGGTTGTGGCTTAGGTGGCAAGCTCGGACATGGTTCTCGAACAGATGAAAAGTACCCCTGGATGATTGAACAATTTAAACATTTGAAGCTAGAGCCAATTGTGATAGCGGCTGGTGCATGGCATGATGCTATTGTGAGCAAAGATGGACGAGTATGTACATGGGGATGGGGTCGATATGGTTGCCTAAGTCACGAAAATGAAGAATGTGAAACTGTTCCCAAGGTTGTGGAATCACTTCTAGGGCTGAAGGCCGTTCATGTGACTACAGGTGGTTATACCACATTCGTTGTGGCTGAAAATGGGGATGTCTATTCCTTTGGATGTGGGGAGTCATCAAGTCTTGGGCACCACTTGGCCACAACAGCTGAAGGCCAGGTCTGTATGGTATGGATTTTCACTTGTAAAATATCTACTGGTTTTCAAACCAGTGCAACTTCTCTTGAAGTTTAATTCTACTAATGGTTTATTGATGCCAATGTTCAGGCTCAGAGACATGCAAACTTGCTAAGGCCATAACTATATATTGTAAAAAAACTATATTATACATCTAAACATAATACTGTAACTAACTCCATCGACAATATCGAACAAATTTGGTACTAAATACTCCTACATTATGGAATAACCATGCTAATTAATTCTTCGACCTCCGAATGGGAAAGTGATTAATAACAATGGACCTTGCACACGCTGAACTAGCTAGGTAGCGCCAATGATTAATGGTGGGCATATTTTGCAACCCTGCACCAGTTCAAGCACCCCGGAAAATCGATATTCGGTCCCAAATATTTCCCTTTGGTAGGAGCAAGCGGTTCGTTGGTTGTGAGAGGATGAATCAGGTCTGAGAGGCATCTTTGGGAATCTATTAGGCCATGCAGATTGAAATTGAGACACCGGTTGAGGAGTTTGAAAAATTGGCTATATATTTTCAATTGCTGCCATGGATAGAAGGGTATTGGAGCAAACTTGGAGGATTTGAAGAGGCATGCATAGAATTCTAGAGCATTGGAGTTGAATTTGCAGTCGAAATCCCATTCATAGGTTAGTAAATTCCATTCTTTTTAATAAACTTTAAATACAAGGTTTCTCTGGTTTATTTTTTTCCTATGAAAAAAAAATGATGGTCCACATTATGGAGTACACCCGTTATTACATGGTTTCTCTAGTTCCTCATAGGTTTTTTCACTGTTTTAGAAGGCCCTTCTCCAGTTCTATTTCCACACACATTCTAGCATAGGAATAGTTACCTCCTTTTGTCTTAGCTTAGTCAATAAAATGATCCTGCTTGTTTCTAATGTCTTTGAGAGTGGATTCATCCCAAAATATTATGGGGAGGTATAGCAGCTTGACCCACTCAGGGGCTACAGATATCTCCATATCTGGATCAAATCCTAGGGTCCAATGGGTGAGGAACATTCCCTTGGAACCCATGAGATCAGAAGCTCAGGTCTCTCTCCTCCTTGCTATGAAATAAAAACAAAAAAAATCTCAACCACAAGCAACATCAAATACATTACCTTGACTCTTGGGAGCCTAATTCTACAGAATCCATGCTTGAACTGCTAGAGGACTAGGCCAAAGGCCTATAAACTTAAACTTTCCTATTAGAGTTCACTCATGCATAATAAGGGCTTTTCTCTTTGCCGTTGAAGACGAAATGCCTAGCTTGGGAATGGCTTCTGCCCTCTTTACGAACCAGTTCTGCATTGGGTACTTCACATTGGTTGACTTTGAGGATCTGAGTAAAGAAAGGAACACCTCTGCCTTAGATTTAGAAGGATCATCCATACTGAAAACGCCAAGGGAATCTCAACCTCAGCTTTTTCAGGCTGCAGTAGAAAATGAGGTGGAAAACTTTGGCTACCAAAGGCAGTGGTGATTGCAGGATTCATTTAGGGTAAACCTTAGCCATTGGGAGTGTTGATTTTTCTATTTCCATATCTAATAATTATTTCCTTAAGATTCCAAAACAAAATTTCATGCAACTGTTATCATAGAATAATTACACTGAAAATTTAAACTGAAAATGTAGTGGAAACAATAAGAGCATAGAAAGATAGCCATGCACAGTAGACACAATATTTTTTATCCTAGGAAACCCAAACTCGAGAGAGAACCCAACAACCTTTCTTAAGAAGAAATTTTCAATATTACAAGTACAAAGTCATCATGAAGAAAAATCAACAAAAGGAACCCCAAAATACTTATCTTTTATTTGCACCCTTCTTCATGAGGGAACCCTAGCCACATATGTGACTCCTTGAACTTGTGCTATAGAGGAGAGAGGAAACTTGGATGATGAAAAATGAAATGTGACTACCCACATTGACATAAATATTATTGTATATTGGAGTATCATCATTGAATAATGTGAGAGGCCTAATGCCTCTTTCGGAAACATCACTAGGTGACCACCTTGTATTGAGCAGTAAAACCCCATAACATTAATGATTAGTTTCTAACTCCAGATGATACCCTTCAGTATGTTATTCATAGACATCAATAAGGATTCTTTTCCCAGGACCACCATGTACTGGTTTAGGCAAATTTGGTTGAAAGAACTTAGTTCTCTGAATCTTTCTTGGACAAGTTCACAAAGGTCTAAAGATGATGAAGAAAGAGATATTCTTCATCAAGGTATCATTATCAAATTTTTCACTGTGAGAGGCCTAATGCCACTTTGTCAGATATCTCTAGGTGACCATCTTGGATTGATAAATAAAAACCCATAACATTAGTGTCTAACTCCAGATGAAGCTCTTTAGTATGTACTATGTTCCGCTGATTATGGTAATTTGATGAAAATCGTTAGACACCTAGAGCTGTAGAATTTTGCTATACAGTTAAAGCACATCTTGGCATATATTTTTTTATTGTTTTGTTAGCCCCGCCTAGAAATCCCTTACATTGGCATGCATTTCTGTGGTATATGCCAATTGAATTAACTTTGAGTTCCATTGATTGTTGTTGGTTATTCACAAATATCAACTAAATATCTTTTCCCTAGACCAGCATGTACTGGTAGAGACAAATTTGTTTAAAAGACCTTGGTTTTCCAAGCATGGTGCAATTTTGGCAGTACACATTATCTTTAAATCTACTAGGTAGAAAGATGGATTGCCACAATAAACATTTTCAAAAACTATATTGTGCTTCTTGACATCCCTCGCATGTGTAAATTATTAATAACTTAAATTACTAGGTTTTTCATTGAATATATGACTGAATTGAATTGATGCTTGTGTACTTCATATCAATAGCAGAGTTATTGCTTTGAATCGTATTCTGCATTATACTATGTTCCGGTTTCTATAGTTTGGAATGCAATGAGTGCCTTGGTAACTGTGACATTTTAGCTTGCTTTGTATTCTTAGCTGATGTATTCATGTGATATATCAATTTTCCAGGTACCGGAGGTATTCAATCAATGAACATGGAACACAAGACATCCCTGCAATGATTGAAAAAATCCATGAGATAAAGATGTCTGAGCTAAGACAGTTGAAAGCTGATGAGGAATCTTCTGATGCAACAGAAAATCTTCCTTATTCAGTTTGTGTTGTTTCTCACAGTCTTGGTGGAGCTGCCATCTTGATATATTTGGTGACCAGGTGCCTAAAAGGCCTTCCACATCGACTTTCAAGGCTGGTTCTATTATCACCTGCAAGATTTCATGAGGATGCTGCTATGATCTTCAAATTATTTGAGTATTTTCTTCCTGCTTTTGCTCCAATTTTAGCTCCCTTGATACCTGGGCTATATATACCTACAAAAAAAATTCGGATTCTTTTCCACAAATTAGCTCATGATTTTTAGAATTATCCTGCAATAGGAGGACTTGTACAGACCTTGTTCAGCTATGTTGTTGGCAGGGATAGCTCAAATTGGGTAGGTGTGGTAGGTACACCACACTATAATATGAATGGCATTCCAGGAGTCTCCTATCAGGTTGCAGTACACTTAGCACAGATGAAACATGCAAATAAATTTCTTATGTATGATTTTGGGAGCTCATCTGCTAATATGGAAACCTATGGTATACCTTACCCATTAGACATTGGGGAAAACTATGGTGTCATTGATATTCCAGTTGATGTAGTCACTGGTCTAAAGGATAGACTCATACCTCGTTCCATGGTGATGAAGCAATACCGGATGATGAAATAAGCTAGAGTCCAAGTCTCATACAATGAGTTTGAATATGCTCATCTTGACTTCATTTTTTCTCACAAGGAGGAGATTCTCACATATGTTATGTCATGACTCCAGGTTGGGTCATCGCCAACAATGAAAGGTTTTGATTCTAAATCAACAAAATCAAGGAAGTCTGGTTATAGCAGTCAGAAATATCAAGGGAGTAGGGACACGAGAAATTCTAGCAAGCATTCATCTCGCAGATCATTTGGCAAGCAAGACAACATTTCTACAGATGACAAATTTCCTAAACAACCAACAAGTCCCATTTCAGGTTGTAGTTCTTCAGAAGGATCTTCAACATCAACAAACACATAACTAAGTGGAGGCTCAAATGAAAAAGAACAGTTTTCAACGATGTTTTGGAAAGGAAGATGCAGAGAGAATAGTATATAATTCCAAAACTTCATTTGGCATAGTGGGTTTGTTCAGAAAATATATGAAAGCTCATCAATTCTACTTATAATTTTTTCCTGTTGAAACTATCACCCTGGTAATATTAATATGGCAGTTGTGTGAAAGTCATTGTTTACATTTACACCTGATTGCAAGGTTCGTATGACATACATTTTCTTTGGCTTCGTATGACATACGTGATTGCAAGATTCTATTTATGTAGCCATAAAATCTAATTCACAACAGTTTATTTTTACAGATTGATAAGTGCAGCTGAGCAGAAAATAGACTCACTTCTTCCTCCCTATCAAAAGCAGTTGAAGATGCCAAACCTAGAGTACTTGAGTGCCTCTGGGATTACTCACTTGATAGAGGTAAGCATGAGTTAATGTATGAAGTATCTTGTTGTATATAGGATTTTTAAAAATTGTCATAGTGATACTAAAATGAGCTGATAAATAATGAATATATAATATCAATGATTTTTCATACCGAAAATTGCATTCTTAAGTTGAAGATTTTTACTGTGATTTTCATTGGCATTTGGCATACCTGGGTATTATCTCTGTCCCACAGTGATATTTGGCATACATATTGATTAATTGATTACTTCTATTATCAATATAATTTCATAAGTGCAAGTTTAGTATTGGAAACTTTCATATAAACTAAATTTGAACTACATATCACTACCTTGCAATTACAGTATTGACATTGGGATTGTGTTTATACTTGGTGCACAAAATTTGGAATCATTTTCATCACTCTTGAAGTAAATAGATTGTAGATAGCATGCATATTGAAACATAAGAAGAGCTGCAACTTCCAACAGCAGTACATGCTATGACAGTGATATCCATTTTGTCGTTGGGTTTGCTTGAAGAATACTATGCACCTTTGAAATTTACACTTGATTTAATACTTCATTTCTAGAAATTGTTTTGGTCACCTTGACAGTTTTATTTGCTTGATATCTACAAGAGAATTGTGTTATTTTAAGCATTTGATGAGTTTTAGAACCATTCTGGAACATAACTACTGTATAGTCAACAAATCTGAATCATTTGGGCATATTGATTTGAAACTGGAAATTACTGACAGTGTAACTTCTCCTTCCTTTTGGCAAGCACTATAAATCGATATTTGGAAACATATATGTGTTTGGCATCACTGATTTTAGTACTAGGGACATATTGCAATTGTGTGAAAGTCATTGTTTACATTTACACATGATTGCAATATCCGTATGACATACATTTTCTTTGTCTTCACATGACCTACAAGATTGCAAAATTTTGTTTCTGCAACCATAAAATCTAATTCACAATAGTTTATTTTTACAGGTTGATAAGTGCAGCTGAGCAGAAATTAAACTCACTTCTTCCTCCCTATCGAAAGCAATTGAAGATGCCAAACCTAGAGTACTTGAGAGTCTCTGGTATTACTCACTTGATAGAGGTAAGCATGAGTTAATGTATGACATATCTTGTTGTATATACCATTGCATAATTGTTTTTTATTTCTCGTACACCAAATAACTGCATGAAAGATAATACATTAATGTGTTTTGAATCCTGATTGTTTTGAATTCTTGATTTGAATTTGTTAGATTAGATTTTCCTATTTTGCACATGAACTTGGTTATTGTTCTACTTTACAGTTTATTGTTTTTCTATTAAGATTTTTTTATTGGATTTTGCAGGAGTGAACCTAACCAAGTGGGCCATTAAGTATGAAGAGCCTATTTGCCAAGGCTTTTCCATTGAGTATGAAGAGCCTGCTGTTGATCTTTCAAGCTGCTAAGCATGGGTTAATTGAAGCTTCCATGGGATCTAAGTATGGCTTAGCAGCTAAGTACAAGTGAGATGGTTTAGCCATTGTAATATTTTGAAAAGTCATCGATTTACTAGATGATTTTCATGTTGAGGCTTTTCCATTGAGTATGAAGAGCCTATTGTTGAGGCTTTTAAGCTGCTAAGTATGGGTTAATTGAAGATGCCGCGGGATCTAAGTATGGCTTAGCAGCCAAGTACAAGTGGGATGGTTTAATTATTGTAATATTTTGAAAAGTCATCGATGTACTAGATGATTTTCATGTAAACTTATATGGAGATAGTTTTTGAGAAAAATCATATTTATTGTAATACTTGACATTCCATATATATAATATAATTTGTGTGGTTTAAAATGTATATGGTTGTACATTATATTTTTTATAAGTGTTGTAATTAACTAATTGATGTGACATTGTATAATTCACACGCGTATTAGATAATGATAAATAATGTATGATTCTTTTTTTTAATTTAAACATGATAACATATTAAAAATTGATATTGATTAATAACGGACACCATTAAACCTATTAAAATATAATAACCACATAAAATGATTTAAAATGACTAAATTAGTGACCAATAAATGAGATTAATGACCAAAATTCACATATAAAATGACCAAAAATTGAGAGATACGTGACCAAACAATGAGATATAAATGACCAAAATTCGCATATCAATGACCAAAAAATAGTTTTAGTGGCTAATTTACGGTCTTTTATTACGCGACCAAATTTGGTCATATTCTAGTTTGTCACGTGGTCATTAATTTCGTCATAAATGTGGTCATATATTTGGTCATTTATTCAAATATATGACCAAATTAATGACCAACTGACAAGCTATAAATGACCAATTTTGGTCGCGTAATAAAAGACCGTAAATTAGCCACCAGCGATCGCCAAACCAAAAGTGGTCATTGATATGTAGATTTTGGTCATTTTTTTGGTCACTAATCTCTCATTTTCCACTAGTGTTACAGTTTGCTCGAGGCGTGGGATTTTCGCTTGATGGGTTGTCAATTTGGGAGATGAAGACTAATTAATCTAGTCACTCAAGTGCTTTTGATGTAGCTTGACTAATCGGACGAACCGCAGCCAAGTACAGAGCATACACACTGGAGTCTTCGTTATTTTTAGTATATTTTAAGATAGGTGTTCTTGTTAAAAAGAAAACCCTCCAAGAACCTCTTTCGATCTAAGTGGATCTCAATCGAGGAATCAAGGAGGAGTTAATTTTATTATGGCTAATGAAACAATTGATGAAAAATGAATCAAAGATACACGATGTCGATTTTCTAATTAGTCCTACCACGCATCTCTTTCCCCTTGCGGGTCAATCGGGAAGTCGTGGGGTAAGTAATATGATTACTTTTCAAATTAAAGTATGGAATAGTGCAAAATTATATCAAAGTATACAATCCTTCATGTCAGTACTAAGCTAGAGTAGAGAAAAAAAAGGAAAAAATCACAAAAGTGAAACGGATGCAAATCCCCCCTGGGGGGATGGGGAGCAAGCTCGAAAGAGCCTAATCAAAAAATATTTTCTTTTATTATTATTGGTTACAATATCATCAAGCTGAAATATCAGAAACCTCTTGGTCCTTATACGGGATGAAACCAAGATCTTACAGCTCTACAAAAATTTTAAATTTTAGTGAAAGGGTTCCCCTGGGGGGATTTGAATGCTCTTGAGGCCACTTTCAAATAGCAGCTTCTTTTCTTTTCTGTTACACCTGATAAAAACCAGTAAGCATTTTAGAATAACATATGCCCAAAAGCACTTTAAGAGTACCTTTGGATCATCCTACCTTAACTCAAAAATGATTAACTTAAAACTAGCTAAACAAGTGAAAAAGGAACCAAGAAAAGCAAGCTTTCCTTGGGATCTTGGCTTGCTGTTTGTACAGCCAATGAAATATGCACTGATTGTTGTATTTAATCTTTTTAAAACATAAAAGTAAATCTAGAGCATGCAACCTACTGATTTTCTTTAACTTTCCATGCAAAACGAACGATTTCCTTATGCTAGATCTAGAATGCTTAATGATACTTTTAAGAATTGAGATCTAGACTATGAGCTTTGAAATAGTAGATCTATGTAAATTTTACTTTGATATAACAGATCCAAATGATAACAAAGCTTTCGAACACAGTAACCAGGTAAGAAAATTGATTTTTTGAAGGAGAAAGAGAGAGAAAGAGTGTTGGAAGCCTCGGAATGTTGAGTTTTGGAGTAGGCTTTGGTGGAATAGCAAGGGACTATGTCTTTCAAAAGATATTGAAGATGAGGAAGATGCAAACCAGCTCAATCTCTTCTACAAGTGAGATCACCTACAACTTAGAAATCCTTGCACAAACAGATGGTTAAAACATAGGTGCTGCTGGAAGAGATAATTGGAAAGCATGCAATTAAACGTAAAATACATACAACTCCAATAGATCTAAAACAAGTAGCAGTAAGAGCATAAATCAAACTAGAATAAACTCTTACCCTAACAGGAGGGAGCTCTCTCCTTCAAGGCCAACAATTAACCAACAAAAGAAATGATAAATAACACACATTATACCTCATAAGCATTTGACAATCACCATCCACACATGAAGAGCATTACACCATAGATCTTGTCTCCAAAGCCTCTTTATTCCAGAATAATAAACAATAACACAGTACAAGAGCAACAACATTTCAATCCCAGTTCTAACTAGCTTGGAAGAGGCAGCCTAAGCTTTATTTATACAAAAAATAGGATATCCATCCCAGGGGGGCACAAATCCCAAGGAGACAGACCACTGCAACTAAGGGAGAGTCCATCGATGTTGATATGAATTCGAATTGAGCCTACATGTCAATCGGGGGGCTGATTGAGCTGACACATCAACCCACAGACTGACACATCAATCCATAGAGCTTCCAAGAGAGCCCTCATGTGTGGAGGAGAGCGAGAGGGCACAATTCCCCATAAAGGATGTTGAAGATCAACTCTAGATCTATCCAGATCACCTCCTTCAGTCAAGGATTTGTTAGATCCAGTCAATCTGGTCCAGATCTGACTGATTTCAATCAAATCGGCTGAGAATCCACTGATCTAGGATTTTGAATTTTCTCCATTATTCATCAATTTATTAATTAAAATAATCAATAATTGATTTTTTTGGGTTTTCTCACATGAGTGATGAAAAATCACTCAAAACCTGAAAAAAGTGGGTCCATGGGTTTACATGGTGCTCTTAGCTTGAAATGAGCACCTAAATGACTGAAATTGATCATTTGGCCCACTTTTATTACAAAACCAATTTTTCCAATTAAACTATTAAAAAATAGCCTAGGTTTTGGAAAAATTAAATTTTAATAAAAAACACTGAGAAAATTAAAAAGTTAAAAAAGTTGAAAAAACCTAGGGGGACTTAGACATGTTCATATTACTCGACCATGATGCCTAGAATGTTTATACATTGACACATAGACTCTAATAATCTCAATGGGCCTAAATGCCAAGCCAACCACCCCAACTTTGGAGGTATGGAGTGAAAAACTCAAAAATTATCAGTCGTTTATTCAACAACCAATAATAACCAAGGGAAAAAACACCCTAGGCTGATCGAATTGACAAGCAAAGTCTAAGAGACCGAGTCTTTTATAGACACTATCATGCTAGAACATTTATTACAATTCCCCTATGGGGTATGAACATGTGATATAGTACAACAAAGTTTCCCAGAAACAAGACTGAAGGTCTTCTGAAGTCCGAACAAGTTATCCTTGTCCGGTTCACTGGGCTCACTTGATAAAAAACCACTAAGTACAACTTAGGTGGTAACACTTCTTTTGTTTTGTGAGTTAGAATTTGCCTCCAAATTTTCTTAGGTGCCATCTTGGAGAGGCGTAGGAGATTTTCCTCCCTTTTACTTAGATAATGTATTTGGGCGCTCGCACGAAGTTGGTTCCACTTTTTGGTGCCACTTAGGAAATCAAAAACGCACTTCCGAAGTGTAAATCAAGAACGCATATGCGTTATTGATGGCACGTTCGGAATAACCCGAGCCCAAACACAAGGCTAAGGTTCATGGAAATCTATATCGCATATCCGATATATCACATATGCGTTATGTAAATTTACATATCGCATATGCGATATATCGCATATGCGTTTTGTAAATTTACATAACGCATATGCGATATGTAAATTTACATAACGTATATGCGATATATCGCAAGTGCGATATGCAACTCATTAGAACACGCATGCATTTTTTTAAACTAGATCATGTGCATGTTCCTTTTTCCTATCCTATGTGT
>LPNX010848249.1:0-31550 GCA_001517045.1 Pseudotsuga menziesii
CCAATAACAGTAGAAGCTCCTTTTCAGCAATGGGGTTTGGATTTTATTGGTGAAATAAACCCTAATTCCTCAGGGCAGCATAGGTGGATTTTGACAGCTACAGACTATCTTACTAAGTGGATAGAAGCCATTCCTACCAGAAGGGCCACTGAACATGTGATCATGGATTTTCTTGAAGAAAATATATTGGCTCGATTCGGGTGTCCAAAGAGGATAGTAACAGACAATGCAGCTGCTTTCAAATCCAGAAAGATGATAAATTTCTTTCATAAGTATCACATAAGTCTTAATCATTCGACGGCTTATTATCCTCAAGGGAATGGGTTGGCTGAGTCTTCGAACAAAAGTCTAGTGAGGATCATCAAGAAGCTGTTGGAGGACAATAAGAGGTCGTGGCATACCAAATTGAAATATGCTCTATGGGCTGATAGGATTAGCACAAAGAGAGCTATTGGCATGTCTCCTTTCCAGCTAGTGTATGGAGCCGAGGTGGTGTTTCCTGTATCCTTAGGGGTTCCTGTTATGAGGTACTTCTAGGACCAGCAGGAAGAACCGAATCATATACAGCGAAGGATAAATCATATCATTGAGCTTGAGGAGCGGAGGTATAAGGCTTATGACAAAGTGCAGTCACACCAAGAAAAAATGAAGAGTACTTTTGACAGAAGGGTTAAAGAGAATCAGTTTCAGATGGGTGACCTGGTTCTGAAGTGGGATGCCCCGAATGAAGACAAGCATGGAAAATTTGACCCTATGTGGGTCGGGCCGTATGTTATTGCTGGATTCAGAGGACAAAATGCATTTTTGCTGGAGTACACAAACGAGGTTCTTCTTGAGAGCAACCCTGTCAATGGGAGATACCTAAAGCATTACCTATCCTAGAGAAGGAAGGTAAAATTTGTATTATAGACTGTACATATTTACTTTACCAGTCAATAAGAAGGGCAAGCTGGAGGCATCTGGAGCTTGCAGTGAAAGCCCCAAGGTCCAGGAAATGGACCGTTTCTTTCTAAAAAACATACAAAAATGATATACTTGCAAAGGACAGAAAGATGAGTTTTTGAGAGTCACTATGCAGAGTTGAAAGATAGGCACCTGGTCTACGAGTTCTTTGATACCTCGCAGGGAGGATATCATCCCCAGGTGGAGCCAGCTGTTAACACCTGTATTTTACAAAAAAGATGCAAGACCAAGGGGAGGTGAGATTTTGTTGATTAAATACTTTGGGCTAAGGATATAGTAAAAAGGGGGCTTGATAATCTAAAGAGCAGCCGAGTCGGAAAAGATCCTGAACCATGGTCGAAAGGATAAGCAAATCAATGGTTTATATCCTTTCCGCCATCCAGAACATACGAGCAAGATAGGGGAATTTCGGGCCTCTAACAGCCTGCACACATCAAAGGTTTTAACATTGCTCAGAGCTGATCTACGGCCCATGTCAAATTCGATGGCTGAAAGTGCAAGGTGGATAAGGAAATGAAGGGCCAGCGGAATCGCATATAATCCTCCTAATCCTACGGACGAGGATTGAAGACAGCATTGACCGACGGGCGTGTTGGTTTCTGCAAAGGTAACGTGCACGCGCGATAACCTTTAGACCACCCAACAGAAATGGATAAGTGCCGCTCGATCCGACGGTTGGAGATCGCAGGATGGTGGATCGACGACAAAAAACGATTCCGGAATGGAGACTTGCGCACCCGATAAACCCCCAGCACCCGACGGAATATGGTACGTGACGCAAGATCGGACGGTTGTTGAACGCCTGGCATCCCATCGACGGCCTAGAAGAATTCCGGAGGAAGAACTAGCGCAGAGGATAATTCTGGATTACCCGGCGGAATCTGGTATGCGGCACTTGATCTGATGGTGTAGTAGTGACGACGGATCACATCAACGGGCGAGGGTGATTCCGCTGAGCAAAGTTGCTTGGCGGATTAATATGGAAGAGCCCAGCGGAATCGGTAGACGAAGCACGATCCGACGGCCCACCCACGAAGGCAAAATAGATCGACGACTGCAGATGACTCCGGGGCCAGGAATTCACACAGAAGAGATTGACGGTCAGAAATGAACCCGGAAAAGAAAGATGCGCGAGGGTTAGAGACAAGTAGTGGTTGCGGAAATAAATGCCTCCCACGTGTCAAATCAGGGTGGTCCTATAAAGGCGAAATTGACATCTTCTATGATTATTTTATTTCTCGGGACCCGGCAAAAAGGACCTGTCGATTTGGGCGCTTCCAGTTGTCAAGTACCAAGGCGCATTCCGAGCACACGCCTTCACAGTGAGCCAGGTAGGACCTCAAATCCTGTAACTTCTGTGCCCCATTCATAGTATAAATTGAGAAATGGACCAACATAGTGAAGCTTCTGTGTCTGGTCGGGTCCCGGACGAAAGAGAAGAGTTCCTGGTAGACAGACACAGAGGTGTCTATGACCCTTTCCTATCTACAGGAAGTGTGGCTGGTAGTAAAGATAGATTGTGGTCCTGTTTTTTACAGGGAAATGATGTTTTAAATGTATGTAAGTCCTTTTTATATTTTTTCTCCCTGGAACAAACCCTCCACTTCCTTGAATTTTCTGAATGGTGTGCGGCGAATTAATCCACCTCTCAGAGGGTCATAGTGAGTCAGTCTGCGTCTAGGATTTTATGTAAAATTGATGCTGTAGTAGTTAGAGAAAATCTTAATCTACCCGAGGATTATCCCGGAAACCGCGAGTCCGTGAATGAAGCCATCCTTGCTGAGTTTTTCCGAAGCTGCCCAATTGATGCTCGCTCTTGATTCCTGTCAAGTATCCTGAAGGAAGGACAGTCCCTGGAAAACCTCTCCTTACCTTACCCCTTGCATGTTTTTAGAGCTGAGATACAGTTAGTGATGTCTTTGGTCTGTCAGGTGTTGGGCCTAGATGACGATTGTCATATAGGTAATGTTATCCTTGGTTTCCTGCTAAAAGTCAATTCTTTGAGTCTCGAGTCCCAGTCAGCCCCTGTACTTAATTTAGACGAGTATCTAGTAGAGGCAATCCACCTCCAGCTGACTGAGTTTCCCAAAGTCCAGTTTTTCAGATTCCAAACACATTTGATTCATATGTTAGTATGCTCCAATGTTACCGAATTGAGGTTCTTGAGTACTCTATCCTCTTCTGATTTGCCAACGCAAATCCACCTGACCGAATTCACCAATTCGGTCATGTCCGAAGTATACAGGTTGCTGTTCGATGGAGAATTGCCCAGGGTTTTCGGCGAGATGAAATATTTGATGCAGTCTTCACCCGAAGGGAGGGTGGGAGACTGGTTCTTGTACAAAGATTTCACGGTTTTGAGAGTGTACGGTTATACTGGTCATCCCTACAGGTTGCCTTCCTTTCTAACTCCAAGAATTTTTGCGTTGGAGTTTATGAGACAAAGGTTGTTATCAGAAGAGGAGCACTTCGGTGCTTTCAGGAAGTCTTTAAATATTAAATTTCCTTTTAAAGTCGGCCCTTTCATTTTTAAAGGCAAAGGTGCCCTAACATGTATAGAAAGGTTGATGGAACCTATGTATTTTGTTAAAGATGTAAATATGAATCATGATCCATACCAGGTGATTTCGTTAAGAAAGCAGGCAAACAGAAACAAGCCGTTTGAACATCAGGCCGTACCAGGATTATCTGAGATAGCTAATTTGCTCACATTCGCTGACGGGTCCCATGCTGAAACAGAGGAAAATCCTGCATCTCGTTCAGAGATCCAGATCACAGAAGGTGTCAGTGTTGCTACCAAGAGTAGTTTGGCCGAAGCAGAGAATATGGAAGTAGATGAGCAAACATCCCATAAGAAGGCGAAGCTGCTCAAAGGAAGTGAGATCGTGGAGGAAGGGGTGTCCGGAGTTTCCAAAAAGGCTGCTTTGGTTCCCCTGAAGACAGTACAGGTTTGTCAGTTTTCCTTTAAAGGTTCAGAAGATGATAGTAACAGTTTAGAATCCGGTTCCCTGTTCAAATCAAAAGAAGAGCTCAAGACGAGCTACCTAGAGAAGAGGAAGCAATCCCTGGAAGAAACAAGAAATTTGCTTCCAAGGGCAAGGAACCTGCAGAGTTCTAAAACGTCTCTAGTCTTGGCTAGAGACGCGGAGAAGAATACTTTCAAGATGGCTATAGGGAACGATAAAAGAATGTCCGAAATAGAGATCCATCTGGATAAGATAAGTACTCCAGACAAGATACAATTACATAAGCAAACAAGCGACATTCTTTATTCGGACCTGTTGCAGGCTATGATGAAGATCAGCAAATCGGAGGTGTTGGTTGACAAGTTAGAAATCCAAGTGAGACACGAGAAAGTGGAGAATAAGGCAAATGTTGTTCAGGTAAAGAAATTGCAGGTGGACATCGCCAGTTCAGACAACACCCAGGCTGTGAAGAGATTGTTAGAAGAAAAAGATAATGCCCTGCAAGTTCTGAAGAAGAAGTTGAAGATGCCAGGCTCGGAACATGTCCAGTCAGCTGAATTGCTAGCCCTCCAGGAGGAGAAAGACAAACTCTATCAGGAGATGATGGAGTACAAAGGGAGGGCTGGGGAGTTACAAGAGGACAAAGATAAGTGGAATGCCGAAAGGGAAGAACTATTGTCCCAAATCTCAATAATGAAAAAAGATCAGACTACAGAGAAAGAGATTATGGATGAACTAATAAGCCAAACCCCTACCGGCGATGAATTTTCTATTGTAGATATCCGAAAACCCTTAGCTGATTGTTCTGCAGACGACTTGTTGGAGTCTATGTCCCAAGTCAGTTTGAAGGAGGAGACCATTAAAGAATTGCAGGCAGAGAACGAAAAGGTGAAAACCGAGTTGACCAAGGTGAATGAAAGCAGAATGCAGCTTTTACAAGACAAGAGCCAATTACAACAGAAGGTTGAGGAATTGAAAGAAAAATGTATTGGGAAGGGCCCCCTTCAAGGGGCGAAACATATCATTTGGGACACCATAAGTATTGAGGTCACTAAGTTCAGGCACTACCTTGTTTACATTGATGATTTGTGTGGATTAATAGATGCAGCTCAACAAAGATTAAAAGTGGTAAACGAACACATGGCGAAGAGGCCTCTCACTACAGCCCAAAATACCCTAAATTTCCTGAATTCATTAACATACCAAAAATTGCATGACTTGGGTATAGTCCTGTCAGCAAAGAAAATTATTCACAAGCACCAGTTAATGAAGATTGTTCAGGATAAATCCGAAGAATTAATGGTACAGGTCAACAGGTTCAAAAGGGAGTTTGAAGGGCTGATCGAAGACGGGTTGCCATGCTTCTGGAACGAGAAGGGTCGAATGCTCTCGCAGGAACATTATTGAATAATCTGATTGTCAGGGCTCGTATGGACCATTCGAAGTTTAATGAGTTAGAAAAGAGCCTGTCTAGAAAAACCATTGTGGACGTGCTAACTGAAGATTTCAAAGTCCTGCAGAAGTTCACGGCTATCAGAACCAGGTTGCCTAAGAAGTCCTACGAAGCCTACATGGAACTCGAGGTAGCCATCCGGGAGATGATGGAAAGCGACACCCCAAGTGTCGAGCAATGGAGGGCTGTAGAGCGGCTGGGGAAAACAAAGCTTAATCTTTCTCAGTAGGGAACAGGTGGCATATACCAAAGAGCTGATGAAGTGCGGACGTGGAGCTGTGTGGCCGAGTTTGTTACTCAATTGATGTGATACTCTATGATCAGTTCGGAATGGAATTGTAACAACTTCCTAGTGGTGTAGAAAATTAGTTACAAACTCTAATTTACGCTGGTCATTCTGTTATTGATCTGCTGGGAGCAGACTTATTGTTTAATCTATATATTGGTGTCTTTTGATGAGATGGGGGTTGGATCCCATCAAGAGAGTTGCTGGCTTGGAAAGACATATCTGTTTTGAGTAATAAAGTGAATGCATGAGAAGTTTCCTATTAGAGATTCATGTTTCATTGACATTGCAGTCTGTGCCATTTCCTTTATGTGCTTGTTATTTCCTTTGTGTAACACTCCATTTTGTTCTTCTTTCGTATCTGGAATGCAGTGTTGAATGAGTAGAATTCATATGTTTATGCTCTATTCATTATTTCAGATATTATACGATTTTTCTGCTAAAATTGATATGGAATTCGTCTTAGACGCTCTGTATTGATGGACTGTTTTCTCATCTCTTCCTTTTCACCCAGATCAAACTTAATGACTGTAATGATGTGATTATCTTGCCTTTGATAGTTCTCGTGTATGTATCTTTATGATCTTTTACCTGTATATGACTCCATGCCCAATGGATATGTGATTGGTTTCATCCAAATGAATGAATGCTTAAATATTGTTTATCATTTGATTTTGTAAGATTTGTGTTGAGAGATCCCTCTCTGGGAGAGAAATATCAATATCTTCCTAAAGTGGTTTTGCTGTTACCTCGGAGTGTGCCCCCTACAACCTGGGTACAATTCTGAGTGCTAACAGTTTACATGACTACATTGGAACATGAAAATAGTTTCTCCATAATTTAATATGACCTAATTTGGGCGTTTAACTTTACAATGAGATCATAGTGAGTAGTAAATTTATGTATCCCTTGGTGATCAATTCCCACTCCAACAAACTTAATGACCACTCACCCAATTATATTAATGAAGCTTGAATGGTAGTTGAATTCTAAACTCAACACTTCCATGGAGAGAAAGAATATATATATATATAGTGGAAGCATTCAAATTGTATTGTAATATATATCATTTCTCAAATATCTCAACCGAAAGGCATCAAATTGTCTAGTACTAAGTTACTAAACATGGCTGGTCATGGAGGTGGTGGCATAGGACTCAGCGGTGGTGGCGGAGGACCTGGCGGTGGCAGAGGACTTGGTAGTGGAAGCGGTGGAGGGCCTGGTGGTGGTTGAAAACATGGTGGGGGAGTAGGAAAAGCATGTGGAGGTGGAGGTGGCGAGACCTGGTGATGGTGGAAAACATGTTGGTGGAGGATGCAGAGGACCTGGTGGCGGCGACGGTCCTAGTGGTGGAGATGGTGGGGGGGGGAAGACTTGGAGGACTTGGAGGACTAGTACAGGTTTATTTTAAGTGACTGACAGTGGTTGTCATAAATTGTCATCATGGAAGTGTCATCATGCGATGAAAAAAAGTAAAAGTCCTCATGGACACAGAGGTGTCATTTTGGGATATAATAGGTTGTAATTTCCCTCATAGGTACCTACAAGGGGGGTTTGTAACCACCCCCAAAGGTTTGTAATAAGGAATTTTACGGGGGGGTGGAACTTCCCCCATAAGTGTCTACAAGGTGGGTTTAGAACCATCCTTAAAAGTCACTTTTTGGGGGGGTTTAAAACCACCCACAAAAGTCACTTTTAGGGTCGGTCTTGATCTCTTCCAAAACCGCCCCTAAAAGTCCAAACTTTTAGCACCAATGCCATTAGGGGCGGTTTTGTAAAGACGACCTTCAAAGCCAAAACTGCCCCTAAAATTGACTTTTGGAGGTAGAATAAACCCCCCCTAAAAGTCAAATTTATTGTTGTGGTGGAAGGAAAATATCAAGGGTAAGGGTATCTAGGTAATTGTGAGAATCTGGAGAGTAAATCTTACCATGGAGACCTTGGAGGTTGACATATGGATGTTGGATTTATCCTAATGTGTAGGACAAGGGTTAATCAAGTTTGATGAAAGAGAGGTGATTTAAGAAAAAATTATGATAGGTTCTTGGAAGGATTGTAGAGGTTTGGCAATGTGTTCAAGTTTATAGGAAGTGGAATGAGACTTTCGTAGGTGGGAGTAGGATTTGCTTGAGCCAATTTACTAGGTTGTTTTGCGAAGAAATGCAACTCTAGTGAATAGTGAATATGTAACAAAGGACAAGAGCATGAGTTGCTTGCTACCGAAAGGCATAGGATGCACTGTTAGTTTTAAAAAATTGTAGTGGTAGAGTCTATAAGGAGATCTAGTTCATATTTAGTTTATGTATGGAAAACATGATAATACCACCTTGTAATTGTTTATGTTGTTTAATTGGGATTAAATTTTTTAACAATTTTAATCATAATTTGTACTTTTTTAATGGTTTTGAATAACAAAAATATTATTAAAAAAAACATACAAAAAGTAGTGATGTTTTTTCTTTTGTTAACATAAATTCATCTTAAATTAACTTGAGAGATTCAAGTGTAAAATTAAAAATTATTATAAATATAAGCGCTAAAGTTAATGGACACATTTTACATTTAATATTATTAAAAAAATAAAATTAAAGTGACCAATTGAAGAGTTTAAACTAGCATTTGCACCAAGAGGTGCAAAGAGACGCCCGGTAAAAATATTGAGTCTCTCCCCAACTAAACCTTCTAACTTACCTTGGGAGATTGGAAATTACATTTTAATAATACTTTTGTGGGTACTAGTGACTGGACTTACGATTTTTTCTTATTTTGACAAATTGTTTTGATTAAATCTCTAATTTTTATCATTAAACATACCAATAGTTATGTTGAATTTAGTCTTTAACTTTAATGCCATTTATTAAAATATTAAATTATTTAGTTCATTTATCCCAAAAAAAATTAAAATAAAAATACAAGAATAAGATAAATAATATAATGTAGTAATTAAAATCATTAAATATAAGTTATAAATAATGTAGTAATGTGTATAAATTGACTTTTTACATGACTCCATGACGGCTACAATGCTATAAATAAAATAAAATCTAATTTATACCTACACTATTCTAAGAGATGTATTTGGTTTGTTCACAAATTAACCTAACATAGACAGACAAGCATTTAATCCAATTAACAGAAATATCATTTAATTATCATTTTAACTTACAATCAATTAAAAAAAATTAAGTGACAGCAACGTAAAATTAACACATTCAAGTTCAATGAGTATGCCAATTAAAAAATTAACATATGTATTATCGAATTTACTGTATAATGATTTGTAGAAAGAGATATATATTTTAATAAAATAAACTATATTAATGCACTAATTGATCACAAAAGAGTAACAGTAATATTGATATTGATCCATATGAAACAAGAATAATCATAATTTGTTAAAGAAATTTAATCAAATAAACAACAAGAGATATGAAAGAATATCATAACTATATTTCAATAGATATGCAAAAGAATTACAAAACCTCAATTAAACAGAGGTACCTCTAGTCTCTTGTCCATACTTTTCCCTATTATATGTGAAACCTACCCTTTAAATAATTGTTACAAAGAGTATATTTCCATCAATTTGGGATCGAAAAGTGTAAATGAAACTAATATCCAAGGAAATCCCACCATCTGTTCCAAATCCCTAGCAATTCCTCAATGTTGGGATAGTTAGCTGATTTGAAACCAAGTTGAGCATCACATTTATAATTCTCTATTTCGTTTTTAGCTAACTTATGCCAGATGTGGTTGTAAATGTGGACCTTTCCCTCAATAGCCAATGGTTTTCTGATTAACTGATCCACATCTTGAATGGTAATATGATCGAGCTATTGGATTTTCTCCCTTGCTTCATCTCGTTGGCATTCAACATGCTCAATCATCAATTTTGGAGGACATGCATTTTCAATAAGATCTACTATGGGAAAAATCAAAGTCTCCATGATACTGTCAACAACATACCATCTTCTTCCACACATGGCTTGTGCCTTTTTAATAGTCTCTTCAACCATCTCATTAATATCAAGCCAAGAATGCAGTACTGTTCTAACTTTCTTCAGCTGAAAGCTGCTGAGGATGATGATGTTTTCTGGCTTGTCCTTCATGTACCTTTGCCAGTCTAGAATCTCATCATTAGCCTCGGAAGCTTTCTCCCTCTTTTCCACCCAATCTTCAAGTAAAACAACCATTTGACCAAAAGAAATATGGTTTTATAAATATCATTAAAGTGTGGAACAATCCAGTTATTAAGTCATAATGCTCATGATTTGTCCTGATAGCCAACTCCTTAAATTCTTCTTGTGAAAACCTGGAGAATGAAGAGGAAGCTGCACTTACAATTGCATTTCAACATTGCTTTTCAAGTGAGTCCATCCTCTGTGTAAAGGCAACATTTGCAGTCTTCTCATTTTGTAGGTCAACCTAAAGAGAAGCACTTTTGACATGTAGTTCATTACACTTATGCTCAGATGTCTTCATAAGATCAGCAACATGAGCGTCATGTTCCCTTTTAGTATCAGGTTGTTCCTTCAGTTGGGTTATCTCTTCTTTCCTCCTATCAAACTCTCTATTTAAAGTGTTAATAGCATCAAGGTTGGAACCTGTGAATGCACCCAATGCAGCAGTTGTATCTGTTGCATCTACCTGTGGGTCACCAGACTGTTGAGTCCAAAATATTTGGTTAGAAATAGATACATCCATCCCACTTTGATCCCTAGTCCTCTTTTTTCTCTTTTTGACCATTTCTTTATTAGAATTGTTATAATAATAATCTCAAAGAGAGATGACAATGTCTTCATCAAACTCAGCTCTTGGATTAGTGGATGCAAAAGTCTCAATCACTATAGATACGAAAGAGGATGTCTGGGTAATGATAGGAGAGGGCATGGTCATGGTAATCTGAGTCATGAAAGGGGAAATATTTTGAACATGGGCTACTTGAGAGATTGAAGAAAAGAGTGGGGTTGAAGATTCAAAAGATGGGAAGTGCAGATTGACAGCTAGAAGTGGTGAGAAAGAGACCAAAACCTTTTCAATACTAGATGTTGTTGGCATAGTAACTAAGGGCAGGTGTAGGGGAATCTTGAAAATTGGTGGTTCTAAAATAGAAAGTAGTGACATGGAGGTTTGCACAGTAGCATATGTGATAATGTATTGATAAAATTCAACTATTTGGTCAGTGGATACAGAAGTCTCAATCACTGTAGACAGTGCAGGTGATACACATGCTCTAGCAGGAAAGGTATACAAAGTTTGAATGGATAAAAGGAGCAATGCTAAAGATGAGGAGCTAGAAACAGAAGAATATTGTGAAACTGTAGAGACAGGGATAAAACCTTTCTTACCATCACTATTGAGCAGATATGTGAATGATTGCAAATGTTGATCCACCTCTTCAGTGACAGGTGCAGAGGCTATCACATCTTCTTCTAAGTCTGAATCATATAAATTGATAGTAGGAGTTGTAGGGGAAGAAAATTTCACCTTCAATCTTTTGAATGGATTTTGTTTAGCAATTTGTTGATTATCAGTTGGCTGAGTGACTGCAGAAATCATCGGGATATGAGTAAGAGTCTGAGCAGTTGTAGCTTCCTGAGTATCCATCATAGAGTTCATCATGTTAGATTTTGTTTTGACTATGTTGAGGTATGTATTAAGTCTTTGAGCTGCTGGGAAATTGTTACCTCTGGAAGGTTTTCCATTAGATCTTTTCCCTTGTCTCCATCTGGATGAACTGCCATTGATTGATTTTTTGTTTTTGGGGCCTCCTTTTCTTCTCTTTCCTTTCTTACTTTGTCCAAGAGGGAAACTTCCGGTGCCCTAACATAACTATGAATCCTCTCTTTCAGTTCCTTTTGATACTTCAAGATGTGGGCTTGCTCATCCTTGGTTTTGGCTCTAGCAAGGCTTCAGAAAATGTATTAACACCCTAGTAAATGGAATCATTAGGAAGTTCCTCATGCACATAAACAATTTTGATATGGTACCGTTTAAAGTGGGCATCAAGGTATCCCTTGGGATCATGTTTCCTCTTGGTGGAAAAACCAAGATTCAAGGACTGTATCTGTTCACCCAATACCACATCCCATGTTGAAGTTGGGATAAACAACGATCCAAGGTTCAAAGGAAATTTGGGCCAAGCTTTTTTCTTAGGGACAATGAGCCTCCTGTAAACACCATCAATGATAGTCAGGAAAGCCACTTATTCTAGGACCAATATGTCGGGGACTATTTTGGGTAGCATATGAATAGTGTTGCTATCCCAAATATTGATGTACGAAAAAGACTCACCAACATACCAGTCACCCATTGTAGCAATCAAAGTTGTGGCTTTAGCTAAAAATGCAGGAGCTTCCTTCTTGAAGATTGAAAAATAGATGCTTCCAAGGAAGTGTTCACATATATCATAGAACTTGGGTGCATAGTTAGTATTCCACAATTTTGAATAATAAATGGGCACTGGGGGAGCCAGTAAAGTCCAGTGCCATCCCAAATTGGGATATTGGAACTCGGTGCAAAATATATCATAAATAAAGGATGAAAAAAAAAAATTGGGTTTCTTTTTAGTAGTGTCCTTCTGGTAGTCTTAGATGGAATTTTTGAGTTCTAGCAATAAGATGGATTCCCACGGGAAAGAATCGTCAGTTGCTAAAACATGACGAGCTATTGGAGCCCATTTGGCCTTTAACACTGGACAATTAGGAAGGCCATACAGTCTGCATAACATAGCTGCTAATAAGGAATATGGTTCTTTGAACCAGGTAACAGGATAAAGGTCGTCAGACCTCTGCGATAATTTACTAGGTTGGTGCATCCAACGTTTTAACATTTCATCGAAATTGAACCTAGTTTTGGTGGACTTTGAAAATTCTATGGTGAGCGGTTGTCTTATTGGTTTAAGGCCATATGCTCTGATAAATACCTTGGGATGGAAATTGGATAGCTGTGACACTGCACTATAATTGAAAGAACAATCTTTGGGGTTCACATGTTCTCCAATCCATTTGACTGTGTCATTGTATGGGAGGATAACAGGCCTAGCAGCAATAAAGTTAAGTCCAAAATCCCTGATTGTTTGGTAAGCCAGTTGGTTGTCTTGGATATCAGAAAAATTGTCATTGTCAAAAATTGCATAAACCCTAGGCCATTCAATCTGGTAGGTATCAATGATTCTGCCACTGGTATCTGAGAAAATACCAAATTTTATGTCATTGGTTAACATATCCTTTTGGAGGTTTTTGTAGCGGGTAATTCTTGCCATTGTTGGAAATTAGAAAAACTCTGTTTAAAACAAAAAACAATGGGAAGTGAGAAATCAAAACTAATTCAGGCTTGAATACAATAATAAATTGAATGAATAAACGACCCAAATACTAACCTGTAGTCCAACTAGACTGTGACGACGTTGTCTGGTAAAAATGAAGAGAAAATTCATGCACTGTAGTAATTCACAGCAGTAAACAAATGGTAAAGAAATTGTAAAAGACCAGGTTATATATAGATTTTCCGTGGGTGAAATTAGGACCGTAGGATTAAAACAATTGGACAGTCGAGATCAAACCTGGCAGGGTGCGGGATCATAACGCGAGATGTAAATGTTATTAACCATCCTGCACCCTGCATTCCAAAATTTTGGGATGCGACATATGACAAGACAAACGAGACGAAGTTTTAATCAGTATTTCCCAAAACTCTCATCCTGATATTTCAGGATGCAGGTTACAGGATGACACATAATACTTAAAAGTATTATGTGTCATTCCGAAATTTCAAGATGCAGGTTGCGAGATGGAAAACTTCCCAATAATAAATTTCAAGCTTCCACAAACTGTATTGTGGGATGGGGCATTCGGGATACAGGATGTGAGATTCAGGATGCGGAATGAAATAATATTTGCAAAATATAGTATTCTGCAACTCGCATTTTAGTTTTGGACCGTACGATATATAGCGAGTTGTAACGACTTAACACTCCTGGCAAGGATCCGACTTTTCAACCCCTCTTATCACCTAAGTTTCCTTGCATCCTTAGATAGTGTAGGAATTTTGTGTGTGAAAATTTTTATTTGAAAACTATTACGTAAAGTTTTTAAGCCAAAATTCTTGTTGAACCACCTATGATAATATCTCCTAGGATGTAGGATTTTCCACTTGAATATCCTCCCACCGGGAAAGAAAGAGAAGGGGAAACCATGGACCAACCTGTTACAGCTAATCCACACATGGAAGTCATTCTGGTTACTGAATCTGGGGAAGATTATTCTTTTTTGAAAATACACCTACCCCTACCTCAGTAATGGTTCAACAAACTTTTTCATGTGACTCAACTTTTCACTTTCCATTAGAAGGGTATTATTGAGCCCAATTTGGGTATTTACCCAATCTCCAGATGATCCTGTAGCATCAGAACTCGGTGCAACTGCTCCATTTTGGGATACTTCCTTAGTACAAACCATTACCAAATATGGCACTACAACTTTGTCATATGTCACACCTCAACCTACATGGAACACAATATTAATTTCAAATGGTGAACTTTTTGGACCTATTTGTGATACTGTGTCTCTCCTACGTACATTGGGGGATAACATAAGAAGACAAAGTGTATCTCCATTACCTTCCTCTTTGGAAATGGATAGTCCTGAATACCATACTACTATTCAGTCTTATGTTACTATTGTTTTAGGAATACCGGTTCAAAATGTTGTTTCTTATGATCTAGGTCAACCTTCTATCTCATCCTGATTGCTTGGAAATCTCCTGTATGTTACAAATTCTCCTGTAAATTCCATGACTCGGGGGGAATCCCTAGCCTCAGTTACTTCAACAACCAAGAAAACGATTACAAATGTTGGGAAGAATATCACTTTAAGGAAACCATTAGTTAGTGGGCATTCCACAACTGGAAATGTGGTTATTCCTTCTCTAGTCACATTCCAACCATTGTGGGTACAACCTATGGGTAAAAAACCCACATGGAGTTATATTTATCTAGGGAATCAACCTCCAATGTATAATCAAAACTATCAACTAATTCCCCTAGGAAATATTTATCACGTGATCCATACCCTAGAAATATGAATACCCCATTGACGAAACCGTAGAAAAATTACTAGGGAACTGCCACAATGGACAATTCTTTTGAGCCAGTGGAATAGGTGGGTGGCCACTGATCTCCATCTGGATCAGGAGGTTAGAAAATTTCTAAAAAAATACTTCCACTCTGTAATTTTTTATTGATCCCTTCCCACCCAACAAAAATTGATTGACCATCAATCATTGGATGGGTCTTCCTCATTGTCCATTGGTGAAGTTAAGATGATGTCTAGGGAATCAATTCATATTACGACTAGATATCTAAGCTATGACCATTATCCAGAGAAAAAGGGTGATAAAATTCTAGTAGATAAATCTTATACTTTCATTTCTCCTCCAACCAACCATCTTCAAATTGAAAAATCTGTTCATGACGTCGTCCTCTGGACACCCAAGAGCACAATTCGTAAATCGATTTTTAATGCTAGTGCACAAGATTCCCAATATTATAATGTTGTGGAATATTTGGCTCATGCACTGTGTGTTATGTCTACCCTCAAGGTACTCCAAACATGTCCTACATAGAGGAAAAACCTGTTGCTGGTTCTTGGAGATATGAATCCTGAAAACAGTAATGTTATCACTTTTAAATTAGAGGATTTTATGTCAAGACTTTCCCATGAACGTGCTATTCATTTATCCAAGAAAGTCATTGGGAAAAAATTCCATTGTACTATCTTGGATGGAGGTACCTCTACTTCTGTCTTGTCTCTGTCTTGCTGGTGAGCCATTGGTTCTCTTGAGATTAACCGGTCACCTACGACATTGAAGGAATTTGATGGTCGTGGATTTCACCCCTATAGATTACTGTCATCCTTATAAATATAATTAGGGGGGAAATCAATATCCATCCATGTTGAGGTTTTCAATGCTCCCCTCGATTACAATATCCTCCTTGGTAGGAATTGGTTCTATGTGATGCAGGCAATATCTTGTTTTTGTAGCTTCTATGATAATCGTATCCTAAATAAGATTCCTTGCACCTTGTACTGGAAACTGCCTTGAAACCTTCTCTTCTAACTTCTCATTTTTATCAAGCAATTATTTATTCTTATTTTCAAAAAACTTTCTTTCTTCTTCCTTTTTTATTAATTTTTTCATCCAGTATTCATTTTTCTGTTTCCAAGCCTTTTATTTCTTCATCCCTCAAGCTAACTTGCAACATATCCTGAACAATAGCCTCAGTACTTGTCCTTGTGCCTGGCTGACATGTTTCCATCTATTTTGAAACCTTTTATTTCTCCTATCTTTCCTTTTGTAGAACCAATTTGATTTTCATTTAAAACATCAATTTTAGCAATAAGTAAAGCTAATTCCTTTTCCCATTCACTCCTTTCTTCAACAAGTTTTAGAAATTTAGTTTTACTATCATTTATCTCATGGGATGATAATTCCCTTTGATTTTCTAACACTATCAAATCAGAAGCTTGGATCAACTAAGTGGATCAAATCTTCATCTTCTTCTTTAATAAGTGGATAATGTTCTCCTTTTCAGCTAAAATTTTCTTTGTATCTTTTCCTCTATTAGGGTCACTATCCATAGCCAGTATATCACCTTGAAGCTTCTTGATTTGTTGTTGATATGTTTTATTTTCCACTTTTCCCTCCTTCAATTGACTCTCCAATCTTGAAACTGTGGATTGTAATTTTGAAAGCTTTAATGTTGCTTTCATTAAATCAGTATAAATTAATTCCCCAGTTTTCTTATGCAAATGAACCTTATCTTGAACTAGATTTTCTGCAAATTGAGTTTCATTTCTAAAACTCAATTTGCTCGAATGTAATAAATCCTGGAAGGTTTTAAAAATGGAAAAGATCCTAGATGTAGGTGGTTCATATGTGAGGTTAACCTAGAACGTAAAAGTACTGGCATGGTACGCAGGTTGTTCAATCATAATCAGTCCTTGTATCTATGTATTCCCATGCTGGAGATGATGAGGTCATAAGGAACTTGGTGTGAACCTGGGAAGTTATCACATAGTTGTATACGTTGCTTGTCTTGGTGACGTGAATAAGTCCTGGTGTTCTCCTATGTTGGTAGAAAACAGGTTGAGTGTAGCTATACATAATGCACTTGGTGTACTCATAGGAAATTCTCGCATAGTGTAATATGTAGGTTGTATTTGTGAAGTGAAATATCCTGGCATGCTCCGATGTTAGTAGAACATAGGTGGTCTACATATGGGTTGTGCTCTGTGTTCTCTATGTGATTTGTTTTGTTTTGTGCAACAAAAAGAGATGATTTGGATATGACGAGATAACGGTAGGAAACACAGGTTATTGCAGTGGAAATGTAAATAATGGTCCTAGGTTGTACCTACGTAATGACTTTCTCATGGATATGATAAAGACCTTAATGAGAACTAGGCCTACATCCAACATGAAACAAGGTTGGATTTGTATAAACTTCCTATGACAGATAGATGCAATAGATTGGTCAAGATGATGACAATGACAACAACGACGATGATGACTCAGTGATGATGACCATATGTGTTGATGACTGTGGCAAAAGAATAACTTCCTAGTTAAGAGGGAATTTTGTTGTAATTGTAACTTCAGAAGATATTCTGATTTATATTACTATTTTATATTGTTGTAACCCTATCGTATATTTGTTTCCCTCCTTTCGGGATTTCATCATTGTGTATGGTCACCAAGGTAAGCCCTCTATTGTCTTTCAAGGAAATAGTCCCTATTGATAAAAATATATGCTTGTATTTACAACATTAAATTATCGACCAGGATCCATATACTTAGCGATGCTGGAACTGCATGTGCAGGATGGAGGTCTAATCTAGAAACAAGTACAAAGGAGTGTGAAATCCACAAAAAGTTCCAAACATGTACCAAGTTGTAAAAAAACTCAAATCCCTCTTTCAAAATGAACCATGCAATAAAAACCATATTTGAAGTAATTTCTAGAACCTATATTTCCAAGATCAAATTCTAACTTAAGAAAGGAATCAATTTTAATCTACAATCTATAAAACTAAAAGATCTACTAAATGAATTTCAAGTTTTAACTATTCTAAGTTCCTAATCGCATCCATCAAAATTCTATTCTAAGTATATTCTTCCCAATGATTTGTCAAATTCAGATCAAATTCAATACACTATATTATACTTGTATTTTAATTAAAATCAAGTCCATTATGTCATCGTTCCTTCATTTATCAAGGTTACTGAACTTGTTTAAATTGATTTAGTTTGTGTAGGGTATTTTAATCATTTATATATATCGATCTATTCCATTTGTGAACATGAAATATCTAATCTTTAGTTCTCAACACATATATTGTTTCTTTCATTCATCATCGAGTCTCCAATTAATTAATCCAAGTATTATTCCTTAAGAAAAGAATTTAAATCTATCCTCTGTTTACAAGTGTTCTAATCTAAATTATGTTAATTTTAAAATTAACTTAAAACATAAATCTAAATAGAAATTATTTCTACAATTAAAATTTATATCAAATCTAAGTGAATTCTTCTAATCTCAACATGTTTCTATAAACTATAAAAGAATATTTTCAAATCTGGAATAACTCCTATTGAATTTAGTAAAATTTAAGAAACAAAACAAAACATCTATTCTATCTATGATCTAAATAAATTCTATAGAATCAGTTTTAACTGTCTAAATTATGTGAATATCTAATTCAATATTCATGTATGTAAATTCATTATATAGAATTTTAGTAAATACTACTTGAATCCCAATAAAGATCTAAGGAAAGAAAAAAGCTATGTTCTATCTACTAAAAAATTTCAATAAAATAAATCTGAATTCTTCAAAACAGAAACAAACTTCCTACACAATCTAGTGAATTTCATGCATAGATATAACTACTGTTCAATCATTCTTAAGCTTTAATTTATTTAAACACTTATCTATGAACTGTTTATACAAGATTTCGAATCATTAACTGAAATTAAACTCATTGTTCAAGCAATATGGAAATAACAAAAAAAAACACAATTGTAATCAACAAAATTTTAGAAAATTGAAAAGACAAAACTACCTCTTCTGGTGGGCCCTTGCCACTTGAGATAGCTCAGCCTAAGAACGCTTTAGAAAGGTATGGAGATATTCAATACATCAAGTTATATTCAGAACTATCCATTGAATTCACCAACAACAAAATTTCAAAAACATAATTCAATTATTCTGAACTCCATAATACATTTTCAATCCTCTCCCACCTCCCTTAGCCTTCTGAGGCTTTATTTATACATTAATTCATGGATATATGGATAAGATCCATCCCCAAAAATCAGGAATTCATTCAACAACCGAGAAAACGACCAACAACAAACCTACAAAAATCACGTTTGTTGTGGAAAGGATTTCTCCAAATTCATTCATAAATTGTGAAAATTTTCTCCAAGTAGGGGTAAATGGGGCCATTTATGAAGTGGGTTTCGAACGGTTTCACCATATTCATCATATATTTCTTTGAAATGAATCATGAAATATGGTTCCTTAATTAATGGTAGGAGTGTTGGATTGAATGCAGGATCAGGTGTAGGATCACATACCGGATTGATTGCAAGGTTGTGTACCGTATTGGGTACTGGATCAGGTATAGGCATTAGAGGAAATTTGGGGTCTAAAATGGGCCTTATAAGAAAACGTGCCAAAATAAGTTTTTGTGAGTTGGAATTCAAGAACCAATAGAATTTCAATAAAATAGGTCAACGATAATGGTTGAATTGACATATTTGTCATTAAAAAAAACTACTTTTTTTGTTCGTATTTTCGACATATCTCATTGTGTTTTTACTCAAATTTCGATCAGGAGAGCTCGTTGGATGCGGAATTTGATTCTTCATCCAACGAGTACCCACTCTACATACTTTTGATGGACCCTGCTACCCCAAAAACAAGAAATACCTGAAAAAACGTGATGATGACATCATCATCACATTTTTTCAGGTATTTCTTGTTTTTGGGGTAGCGGGGTCCATCAAAAGCATGCAGTGTGGGTACTCGTTGGATGAAGAATCAAATTATGCATCCAACGAGCTCTCTCGATCGAAATTTGAGTAAAAACATAGGGAGATATGTCAAAAATACGAACACAAAAACTAGTTTTTTTCTTTCTTCCTCCAAAATTAATCAATATTGTTTTATTATTTTAACTATTATTTTATTATTTTAAGTATTATTTTATTATTTTCCTTAGGAGGCCCATTTTAGACCCCAAAATTCCTCTAATGACCGGTGAGAGAAATATGCATAATAACCAAATATCTATATCCCAAATCATTAGATGTAATATTATAAATTTATGTTTTAAAAATGAATAAAATGAGATTGAATAATAGTAAAATATGCCTTGTTATAAATTTCATGGAATGGCCTTTAAACTTATGCAAATGATGCTTAAATAGACAATAAACATGAAGAAATTATATTAAAAGACTTGGTTCCTTATCTGATGTATAAAACAAATATTGGCAAAATGGGGAGCCATCATCTCCCCCACACCAAGGATCTTGCATGTCCCAATGCAAGGAAACAAAACTGGTACTCAAAATTGATGACATAACCTAGTCAGACCCTCAAGGTATTGACCAACACCTGCACCTGTGGAGAAGAAGGAACTGGTTTTGGTTGAGTGTTCAAGAGTTGTTCTAGCTGTCATTCATTTTTCTTCAATTAACTTCTCAAGATCTTGTTGGACCCTGTCATATCATCAACTAATTTTTTCAACGATGCAACTTTAGCATTCAGAATCCCATTTTCTTTCTTAATATGTCGATTGAGAAGGGAACACTCCTGAAATTCCCTAGTGAGTTGAGAATTCCTCTTTTGAAAATAATTATTTGTAGACAACTCAAAAGGAATGGTGGAAGGATTCGGGATTGGAGCTGTAGGAGTTGGTGTATGCAAAGCATTAGAATCAGGATGTATAGGTAATTAAGGTTCATTGGAAAAATGTAAATGACACAGAGGGTATGAAGAGACATGTTGAGATGCAGTATGTTTTATTAGTGATGATTTAATGGATATCAACTCATAATTTTGCAAGATGGGCAAAGAAAATAAGTGATTAAGGCTTAAGCCAAAGTACTCAATGCATCAAACACAATATATAAAATAAAATGGGATGAATATATATCGTACTTTATCAAAACATTACCATAAAATCATAAGTTAAATTATAACACATAAAATAATATAAATGAGGTATTAAATATATGGAGAAGATTATACCCAAACTTAAAGGTGTATTGTGGTATATTTCAAAGAGATTTGACAAAGAATTCGAGTTATATGAAGATATGGAATGCCCCATCAAACCCTTCGAGGAAGTCACCAACTAGGACCAATATGATGAGGTAGTTTGAATTGGAAATTGACCCAATTAATTACGTGCAAAAATGATGCTAGAACTAAATAATTTATACATTTACTTAATATTAATTTCATTTTATCTACTTCAGCACTTAAGTATTTGTTGCAAAATAAACCAAACTTAATACCTTCACTCTATAATGAATTGAACACTAAACATAGATCATTGTCCAAATCAAAGATTTGGTCATTGATCATAATATATATACATAAATAGTTAGTTCAATCATATCCTCCTTTCTAATATAAGAGCAGGTCTAGTGAAGGGATTGAATCACTGAGTTGAAAACCAATAGAATAACAAGTCCAAAAGAAATTACCATACCTATCTTCATGAAAGATGTGGGTGAATGTGGTTCTTGATTAATATATTTGTGAAACATATTTGAATTTCATCAGATTTAGATTTCAACAGTCATTAACTGACCAAAGTTACCTTGGAAAATTTACCTATGTAGTCTCCAGATTTACCAGTACTCAACCCAACACCTTATCCAACACTTCTTCTGGTACTCCATCCAGTACTTCATCTGGTACTCCATATAGTATTTCTATTGTTAAGATGTATAAATATCCCCATATTCTAGAAGATTGTTGCTATTGCTATTAGTAATATGCCGAGGATAGGAATGTGTTGTAAAGAATCTTCCTTTGTACTTCCAAATTTAAAAAAAAATCTTCTCTTTTACTCAACAGGTCCTTTTCATAATGAGATCCAAGTTGTACTTATGCCATTGCTCATAAACACAAAGGTAATTGATCAACATATTTTAGACCAGTATCATAATGAAATAGATTTAAAATAAAACTAACATTTATCAATCTCATCCTACAATTCTGACTTACAACTACATATTTACTTTTCTTTATTTATACATAAATTCATCATAAAATGGTATGTCTTTCTTAAACAGGAGTTCCACTAAATGAGACCCATAAAATACTAGTCAAATAGGAGTTCCACTAAATGAGGTCCTTCAATCAACGTTTATTACCCCAAATGCAACCTATTCGTTATCATTATTTTTGAGAACCATTATTAAAAACAGTCACAATTTCATATTACCATGTGCTATTTTCCTTTTAATAGGTTATGAGTTGTTGTGATAATAAATATCTTGAAAGTCTCGGTTGGAGAGAAGGTATAAGTTCAGAATAAATATCTTAGTCGTGTTATTGAAATATAAAAATAACTAAGTTGCATAAACTAAGCATGCAACTTTTTATTTATATATATATTTTCCTATTCTATCTAAGAAGAAAGAAAACATTTATATTCAAGTATGTGAACTCTTCCACTGTAACCAAGTGTGAATCAAGATTAAAAATATACCTTTATTCACATATGAAACAGTTGTCGCAATGATTACCTGGATATGGAAAATGAATTGACTTACTTTTTTTGTATCACAAGATGTTGAATGAAGGAATGGTATTGTGGCCAAGTTACCTTTTGGAACCATCTTTCAATGTAGTCTTAATACTCTCCTTCTGTAATCATGTCATGTAGATCCCCTTCTCCTGAATGATTGATTTCAAAAGTACATAGAGGATATGGTGAGAACTCCTCGATTCCAGGCTTCTCTCCTTCGGATGTAGTCCTCAATGTGTCAGCATCTTCTGAAGTCTTACAAATAAAATCCTTTTGAATCTCTTTGGAATTTGGTTCATCACTCATGTCGAGAGAGGTTGATATGTTCTTAAGTTCTATCAGGATGTGCTCTACTAGATAAGAAGAATTCCCAACTGTGGCTAGGATTTGAGAAATTTTTCCAAAATTAAAGGTGAGCTATGACTCCTTTTTGTCAGTTGTTTATTCCTGTATCGCACAAGGATTAGTGCATGGGATTCTTACAGCACCCTACATTTTTTTCTTTTTTTAAAAAATTATATGTGTTTTAAATTATTCTAATGAATAATACCTACAGCTAAAACATATTTGCGTAAATCAAACACATCGCTCTTGCATGAAATGAAATATTGCTGCATGAAATTAAATTGCAGAAGGTAAACACACCCAAACTTGCAAAAATAAAACTTGCATAAAATTAAATTGCAAGAAAGTAAACTACATAAACTTGCGGAAATAAAAACACACTTTTGTAGAAAAATAAATCAAATATGTGAAAAAATAAACACACTTGCAAGAAATGAACAACAAGGATTCGGGGCAACCCACTAAAGTGGACGCATCCAGTTGTTACACCACAAAAATCCTGTAGTGAATTCATCTTTGTGTCTTATTGTTTTCCTCTCCCCCTTTTTGTGTAATGTAAAGGAATCCTATCATATACTATCATATACACTTCAACCCCTTTTAACACCTCCCTGACAATGACGCCAAAAATGTTGGTATAAGTATATGATAGTATTTACAACTTTAAATTATCGACCGAGCCCGGTAGACTTGGAAGTGATGGAACTATATGTGCAAGAAGGAGGTCTAATCTAGAAACAAGTACAAAATAGTGTGAAATCCACAAAAAGTTCCAAACTAGTACCAAGTTGTAAAATAACTCAAATCCCTCTTTCAAAATGAACCACGCAATTATAACCAGATTTGAATTACTTTCTAGAACATGTATTGCCAAGATGAAATTCTAACTTAAGAAAGGAATCAATTTTAATCTACAATCTATAAAACTAAAATATCTACTAAATGAATTTCAAGTGTTAATTATTCTAGGTTCTCGATTGCATTCATCAAATTTATATTCTATGTCTATTTTTCCCAATGATTTGTCAAATTCAGTACCCTGCATTATACTTGTATTTTAATTAGAGGAAATTTCAACTCAAAATGGGCCTCCTAAGGAAAATAATAAAATAATATTTATTAATTTCAGAGAAAGAAAAGAAAAATACTATTTTTTGTTTGTTTGTACTTTCGACATATCTCCTTGTGTTTTTACTCAAATTTTGATCAGGAGAGCTCATTGGATGCGGAATTAAATTCCTCATCCAACGAGTACCCACTCTGCATACTTTTGATCAACACCGCTGCCCCAAAAACAAGAAATACTTGAAAAACGTGATGATGATATAAAAAACATGCTGATGACATCATCATCACATTTTTTCCGATATTTATTGTTTTTTGGGCATCCGAGTCTATCAAAAGTATGCACAGTGGGTACTCGTTGGATGCAAGATTTAATTATGGATCCAAGGAGCTCTCCCACTTGAAATTTGAGTAAAAGCACGGAGATATGTCAAAAATACGAACAAAAAAAGTAGTTTTTTTAATGATATCTATCCCCAAATTTATATTAAAAATTTGTTTAAGACCTATACGGTATTTCAAATTTAAAGAAATTTTATTGGCTGATACATGATGACATGGAATTTGAATTAGGGTTAAATGGCCCTTTTTGAGTTGAAATTTCCTCTAATGATTAAAATCATGTCCACCATGTTATTGTTCCTTCATTTATCAATGTTACTGAACTAGTTTAGATTGATTCAGCTTATGCAGGGTATTTAATCATTGATATATATTGATCTATTTCATTTGTGAACATGAAATATCTGATCTTTAGTTCTCAAGACATCTATTGTTTCTTTCATTCATCACCCAGTCTCCAACTATCAATTAATTCAAGTAGTATTCCTTAAGAAATAAATTTAAATCTATCCTCTATTTACAAGGGTTCTACTCTAAATTATGTTAATTTTAAAATTAACTTTAAAAAAGTCTAAATAGAAATTATTTCTACAATTAAAACTTCTATAAAATCTAGATGAGTTATTCTAATCTCAACATGATTCTATAAAAGAACATTGTCAAATATGGAATAACTCCTATTGAATTTAGTAAAACTTTAAGAAACAAAACAAAACATCTATTCTATCTATGATCTTAATAAATTCTACAGAATTAGTTTCATCTATCTAAATTATATGAACATCTAACTCAATCTTGCTATATGTAAATGCATTTTTTTAATATATACTACTTGAACCCCAATGAAGTTCCAAGGAAAGAAAAAAAACTCGGTTGTATCTACTCAAAGCTTTCTATAAAATAAACATGAATTCTTCAAAACAAAAAACAAACTTCGTACGCAATCTAGTGAATTTTGTGCACATATCTAACTACTCCTCAATCATTATTAAGCTCTAATTTCTTTAAACACTTATCTATGAACAATTTATACAAGCTTCTGAATCATTAACTGAAATTAAGCTCACTGTTCAAGCAATCTGGAAATAACGAAAAAAAAACACAACTGTAATCTACAAAATTTTAGAAAATGGAAAGAATAAAATACCTCTTGTGGTGGGCCCTTGCCACTTGAGATAGCTCAGCCTAAGAACGCTTCAGAAAGGTATGCAGATCTTTAATACATCCAGTTATGTTTAGAACTTTCCATTGAATTCACCTACGTACTCAAGTCATTTCACAGACAACAAAATTTCAAGAACATAATTCCGTTATTTCGAAATCTATAATACATTTTGAATCCTCTCCTACCTCCCTCAGCCTTCTGAGGCTTTAGTTATAGATGAATTCATGGATAGATGGATAAGATCCATCCCCAAAAATCAGATATTCATTTAACAACCCAAAAAAAGACCAGCACCAAATCTATGAAAATCACGTTAGTTCTAGAAAGGATTTCTCCAAATTCATTCAGAAATTTTCAAAATTGCCTACGGTTAAGGGTAAATAGAGCCAATTATGAAGTGGATTTTGAACAATTTCACCATATTCACCATATATTTCTAGGAAATAAATCCTGAAATCAGGTTCCTAAATTAATGACGGGAGTGTCGGATTGAGTGCAGGATAGGGTACCGGATCGAGTGCAAGATTATGTATCGGATTAGGTATAGGACCAGCGGGATAAATCTGCATAATAACCAAATATCTATATCCCAAATCATTATATGTAATCTTTAAATTTATGTTTTAAAAATGAATAAAATGTGATAAAAATATTGGTAAAAATATACCTGGTTAGAAATTTCATGGAATAGCCTTCAAACTTATGAAAATGAAGCTTATATAGACGATAAACATGAAGAAATTCAATTACAAGACTTGGTTCTTTATCTGATGTATAGACAGAATATGGGAAAAACTAGGAGCTAGCAGTCCCCAGGTTAAATAAAGGAAAATGCATTTGTGAGTATTCCTAGGTAGGTCAGCCCCAAGAGGTTACCTAGATGACCTAGTCAGTTGAGTTAGTTACTCAACAAAAGAATATAAATATGGAGGCATCCTCCTCATTTTTCACACACCCATTCACTCTCTCATGTGCGCATTAGGAGAGAGAGGACAATGAGGAGGAAGAGAGAGAGAGTTGGAGAAGACATATTATTCTTGGTTTATTCTATCTTGTTATCTTGTCTTTGTGATGGAACTATTCTGAGGAAGATTGTGTGGTTTTCTCCTTTATGATTTCTCTGGTGAAAATATCTGTGTCTTGTGTATATTGTGTATCTTTGATATCTTGTTTTTCTTTTTATTCTTTTGAATATAAAGATCCTAAGTGAATAACATAGAAAAACTAATAATTACTCTGCCCATTCGCATGTAAATGCCAATTATTTTTTTCATTCTTTCATAGTATGCGACTTTGCTTTCTTTAATTGATTTGTAACAAAAGCACTTTTAAGACATAAAATTCTACAATGGCATATTAAATGTATAAAGTGTATTTGATGATGAATGAATTCTTGATTTAAATGTTCTGATGTCGATATATCTTTATAGGAATTGACTAGCCGCAAAGATGAATATGTGTGTCCTTTGACTCTTCATTATATACTAATATTATTTATTATTTATTAATTCCAACTATTTATTATTATGTATTATTATGTTTGTAACATGGAGACCATAGAATTCAACATATGGATGTTGGATCAATTCTAGCATGAAAAACTGTCAAGGGTTAATGCATGTTGATGATAGGTAAACAATGTAAGAACAATTGATGATATATTAGTTGAAGGATTGTAGAAGTTTGGTAATGTGTTGAAGTTTCTAGGAAATGCAATGAGAATTTTGTAAGTGGGAGTAAGATCCAATTCATCCAATTTGTTAGATAGATGTTGTGAATAAATACAACTTTAGTGAAGAGTGAGTGTGTAACAAAGGAGGAGAGCATGATTTGCTCGCTACCCCGGGCATTGTACTTATTTATAGTTTTTAAAAATTACAATGGTAGGGTGTCTTAAAATACTTGGCTCATATATTATTCATATGTTATAGAAATGATTTAAAGTAACATAAATTATCAACTGAGAGACAAAAATACCTACAAATTTCTTACAGAAGAAATTACGTAAAAGTGAGAAGGTTTATAAAATGGAAATCAATTAGAATAAATGTAATGATTGTGGATTATTATAAATGCATAATTGACAAAATTGAGAAACTCGACCCAAAAAAAAATACTAAAACCAAAATATTCAAAGTTTAACCAAGCATGAAGACATTATTAATGAGCATGAAATGCCACATGGGATCAACTTTATTAACTATGAATATAAAAAACTATGAAATACTAAACAAAAAGAAAGTGAGCATGGGTATAAAGTAGAATTTTGAAAATTCTTTTATATATGGGTTAAAGGATAAAGAGGGTAAAATGTACTACTTTGGTGTATACCATGGAATATGTCAGTCCTATAACTGTCAATTATTCTCTTTGTCTATAATTTATTTTGAACTTTTTCCATTTCCTTTATTTTATTTTATGTCTTATGTTTTTTATTTCATTTTAAATTTATTTCTTGCATCTTGGATACATATAGGCTTAGACTTAGCTACCAATTTGATAAGCACAAAATAAGAGTTAGATTCTGCAATGATTGATTAGATATGTTGTATATGCAATCGGGTAGTGCATTCATTATGCTCCATCTATATGCACACTACCAGATTGTCAAGACAATGCTTTTGTGCAGGTTATAATGCTCTATCAAGCAATAATGGTTTATTCAGTCTTCAGGTTTTATTATAATTAACCCGTTAAGTGATAGTTGGCCCTATTTCTACACTCATCAAGAAAGAAGTACTTCCCCAATTCCGAGGATGCATTCAAATTAATGCTATGTACTGCATGTGTTGGTGATTTATTTTCATAGGGTTTCATGTCATCTTATGCGACCTCCACCTCCAGCATTGTGTCCACAGCCTCAAATGCAGTAATGGTTACAGAAAGGAAACAAGGATCTGGTAATTCTAATGGAAACAAACTTCGAACAGAACCCCAGGACATCGATTAGGTAAATGGTTTTTTGAAGATTGCAATGGTTCTCCATTTAACCAAAGTTGGAGAACAAGCATTTATTTTAGCCTCTCCACCATTCAGAAGAGCCATATGAGCCAATATACATGGCAACAAATGGAGTTTCTAGACTGATGAGAATCAAATGAATGATCCAAACACACCATTGAGGAATACTCCAGCCTTTTATACTGCAACCTCTATATATTACACAAAGTAAAGAAAGATGTTTCGAGAGAAATAAACAAATTGGTGTTCTTCACATATTGTGTACAAATGAGGAAGCGATTTTCATAAGTCTAAGATGGATAGATGGGTATTTTAATATAGGGCTGAACTCGATGAGTCCTCCTTAAACACTAAGGGGTTAGATGCATTGTTTGGATCCCACTAGGTCAATTTCCATGCATTCGGGGAAGTTACGATGCCGAAGGCCAAGATGCATACTTTGTATTGGGTGCATGACAACCCATAGAGTCAAGGAGACAAAAGAAATGGTGCAGGAAAACTATGATGTAGCTGTGAAATTAAGCGAAATCGGTTGAATTTTCAAAGGGACAGTTTTAAGCCTTAATGGGTTTGGATTCTTTGTAACCAAATATTCCATTGCACAATCTATCGGTGTCATTGTAGAGGGTGAGAGATGGTTTATGAGATAGTTAATTGATGAAGACTTTGATGATTTTCTGCTACCTATGCATAGAACCCCAAATTCAGATCAAGGTATTCCCAGAACTTATTGTTTGTGCAACATGACTTAAATGATTGGTTGCAGTGGTAAGGAGTGAAATCAGATATGATGGATGAAGGTTAGATTTTTGAGGGGATTTTGGGGAGGTTATGTGAAAGATTATATGCAGGGAAGTGAACCATACTTTGTTGTTGGGGAGTATTGGTACTTACTTTCATACACATATGGTCAAATGGACCATGATTAAGATGACCATCGACAATGTTTTATTGATTGGATAAATGCCACTCGTGGAAATGCTAGAGCTTTTGATGTCAATACCAAGGGTATTCTTCATATAGTGTTGGAAAAATGTGAGTATTGGCATTTATCCGATAAAAAGGGAAAGCCTCTTAGGGTGGTTGGATGGTGTCCATCACAAGCAGTTACATTTATTGAGAATCATGACACTGGCTCAACTCAAGGTCACTGGAGATTTCCTGCTGGGAAAGAAAAGAAAGGTTATGCATATATTTTGACACTTCTATGATCATTTGTTTTCAAATAATTGTAAAGGTATTTCTTCTCTCATTGTCGTAACAAAGCATGCAGGAACTCATTGCCGCAGTGTGATTCAGATAGTGAAAGGAGAGAGAGATGTATATGCATCAAAGATTGATGAACGAGTTTTAGTAAAGATTGGATCTGGGCACTACCAACCCCCAAAATCTTCAAAATGGATCATTGCAACTAAGGGCCCATACTACAAGGTTTGGGAGGAATTATGAGAATTCTTTGTCGAGAGTGTAATCCATTCTTTTCTAAAAAATGTTGAAGCAAGATTTACAAGAGGTTAATAAAAACTATTCAGAGTTGGTACAAGTAGCAGAGGAAGTTCGAAAAGAGGTTAAATCAGCTACAGAAAGAGTGGAACAGGTTACAAAAGAAGGACCATACACTAGATGGCCTTGTTGTGCTGGAAGAAGCTGCTGGGAGAAGTTAATTTGATATTCAACTCTAAATGAATAATACACATTTTATAGTTAGTTGATACTCTTTCTATTTTTAGTAGACTTAGATCCAAAGAAAGTGGATCTAGGATCAACTCAACTAATACGAATTTTCCTATATATTTTAAGTTTTTGTTTTGAAGTGGGAGAGACATGAGGGTCGAAAAAACCAGCTGCTCATGTTACGGTCTTATAAATTTATGATTGTGTAAAGACTTGTTTTCTAAAATGAATGACTCTTTTATCTATCCGAGCTAGGTTTAAATATTTATATTGTTTTAATACTTTGTGGTTCTGTTTGAACCTTTGTCTGCACTTTTATTTATATGGATGCCTTCTATATGGATGCCTTCGTTGGAAAGTGAATATTATTGTTGATAGATATTTGAAGTGTATTTTTGAACACCTGGATTTTACATATGATGCAATGAATGTAAACTGTTTGTTTCTTCTTTTTATTATTATGATTTGAGCCTATCTCCTATATGTTGCACTGTTATTCTTTCTTTTAAATCTTGTCATTATACATTCATTATCTGATGTTCTTACCATCTTTTATTTTTATGTACATGATTTTGTATTCTTGGATTTTTATTGTTATTCCAAAATCATCAAAAACAATCCTTAAATTCTAAGGTTCCTAAACTCTGCTACTCTGCAGTCTACTTGGCATACTTTAGGGAAAACATAATATATAAACTTGACTTGGAAGAGAAAAGAGAGAAGAGATATTGTTGTTTCTTTAGGAGAGGTTTTTACTTTAAAATGAGAGTACCACTTTGTAATCAACTGTGTTGTTTATAAATATACTTATTAAGTATGGTAATGATAACTCTTACTTATGAAGTATCAATAGAGCCATCCAAATTATGTAAAAAAAAAATATGATTTAATTTTATGTGATGTGATATATTTTTTTTAGATATTAAATTATAATAACTTATAAAAAAAATGTTAAGATATAACTTTTTATATTCAAAATTGTTTAATTTTTAGTCAATTCTTTGAAGTGAATAACATAACATGTTTAGAGTATTTAGACTTTAGTAAAAATGACACTGTAAAGTGTTAGGAGAATATGAATGGTGAGCACTCATGGCTCAACATTATTATTACAAATGAAGCAAGTCTAGGAAACTAACTGGATCTAGTCGAGATGAACAATACTTATATTCAGGCTGGGAGTATTGAATGTTAGACTTTAGAATATAGGTTTTGAGTGTGGTTTACGTGACTACCTTGATTCCTTGAGTGTGGTTTACATGACTACATTGGCGGATGAAAAAAAATTATCCATAATTTAATATGACCTAATTTGTGCATTTAACTTTACAATGAGATCATAGTGAGTAGTAAATTTATGTATCCCTTGGTGATCAATTGCCACTCCAACAAACTTAACGACGACTCACCCAATTCTATTAATGAAGCTTGAATGGTAGTTGAATTCTAAACTCAACACTACCATGGAGAGAAAGAATATATATATATATATATA
>LPNX010848289.1:0-28825 GCA_001517045.1 Pseudotsuga menziesii
AAACATGTGGCCTAATTTATCAAATAATAAAAACTCAATAATAAAACTAAATGAAAAGTAATTAAAAGATCCATGTTAAACCCGGATTTACCAAACACTAAATGGATCAAAATGTTTGAGGTGTAATTTTTTATGAACATTTAAAAATTTAACATATAAATAACTTACACCTAAAGAAATTGGATCCCTCTCGGTGCTTTCTAGATCCAGGTTTAATATGGATCTATGCTGGTTAAACTACATATGTGTTTGCACCGAGAGAAGGGAGATGCTCTCCAACCTAGTATGGGGGAGATCATGTCAAGTTAGTCACATTATGCTAAATGAAAAATATAAATTACATATCGACTTAAATAAATAAATAAAAATTAAATTAACATAGTTCCATTTTAAACCTAGATCTATCAAGTGTATTGAGAAAAATCCAAATGGTAAAAAATGTACACCTCAAGAAATTGGATTACTCTTGGTGCTGGTTTAAAATGGATTTATACTAATTTATATTAAAATAATAAATAATATATTTATTATTTATAGTATATAATATGTTCTTTACCTTTTTTTTCTTTTTTGTTTAAACATAAAGAATGAATCTCATTCCCCTTAGCTGTAAAGTGCACCTAACTTCTCTTCTATCAGTGCAAATAATCTTAACATATCATTTTCAGGGGAGTGCCTTGCAGTTGTACGTGTATCAATTTTTAGGCCAAATAATCTGCCACCGCTTAAGTGTGCAAGTGTTTTCACAAGTATACAATTGGTGAACTACCATTCCTGCTAAACAGTTGCCACAGGTTTAAATTATATAACCTTAACACTGAATGCTTTGATTTGATTTAATTATATACGTGCTAAACAGTTGCCACAGGTTTAAATTATATAACCTTAACACTGAATGCTTTGATTGATTTAACTGTTCAATGTAGATCCCAGTACAGATTTTATTATCATACTGCTTGTGATCTACCTTTTGAAGCTTTGTGACAAAATCTCACACAAATGTCCAATAACATGGAAACCAGTAATGCCCATCCTGCCAGCAGATGATGGAGATTTGGCAGCAGAAAGGGGCGAGATAAAGGAGAAAATTCCATACCAAGCAGTGACCATTAAAGGTCAATGGGTATCTTCAACCCATCATAAGCCAATTGAACGTCTATTCCTTCTCTGCATAAGGTGATTTAAAGAGAGTTAAACAAAAATGATATTAGCAAAATAAAGGATTGTAAATAACATAAACGAAAATAAAGATGAAAATCTTCCCTGCCCGTGTCTCCCTTGTTACCTCTTAGACCACTCTGCCAACTCTTCATTGACTCTATAGTGTTCAAATTCATGAGTCATCCCTACAAACAGGGCACGTTTTGGTTGAATTTTCTTGACTGCTTCGAGGCTCTGTGTATCAGAAGGAATGAAAAGCAAGGTTAAAGAAATGCATTCAAAGAGGACCAAATCTGATACAGTTGACAATTGAATGCACTCTTAACAGTTCATTTGCATGGCCGAGGGCTTTAAAAGTTTACATTAAGTTTCTATCATTCTTATTGTTGCTTATGCCAGGTTTGAAACATAAAGCTAGTCCCAACTACTGTAAGAACGATAACTTTCTTTTCAACATTAGATGTATGGCATATAGAGTGATGAAGATACAGAATGAAGGAAAAAAGAAAAATTTGGAAATGAAGGACGAGATACAATTTCTTTCCCTACGCCAAAAACAAGCCATGTCTGGATAATAAAAATGCCTATGCCTAGCCATATTCTTTCTAGGCTCAGTGAATAAAAAAATCTAGGTCCTTCTGAGGAGTCTTGCTTTAAAAGCTTGTCCAGAAAGTGGCAACCAGAAAATCTTGGGATATTGGCTAATGTAGAACTGGTAAGCAAGCATTGGCAATGGGCATGGCAATTCGTAACAAATCTTAACAGGAAATGACTCAGTTTTTTGTATATCTAGCAGATTTTACTAAATAAAATCAAAGATTATCCAAAGCACAGGAGACTTGATGATTGTAAACCTAGGAAATGACATCAAAGCCCAACTTTTAAACTACTAGCATAGATCCATGTTAACCCCAGATCTATTAGGTACAGAGAGGGATAAGAAACCCTAAGTGCAAACCTCTTGCTGGTTAAAAGATCCAGGGTTAAGATGGATCTGTGCTGGATTATTTAATTTATGTATTTTTTTTCATCAACACTTTTTTGACATTAATGTTGTACATCAATTTTTTTCCATTCTAGTTTCTTAATGTTTCCCACATGCACACATGTGACATGACACATCTCTTCCACCCTGTGCTGCAAGAGGACCTTGCTTCTCTTTGTGCAGCAAGAAAAAATGCTTCTCTTCAGGAAGCATAAGAGTAGACTAAAGAGGTGACATGAATTGTTGATTTAATAGAGCACACATACACAAGCTAAGGCACATGAGAAAAAACACTTCAGTGTGATGATGAGATAGACAGAACCATTTTTATCCTGATTGCAAGAAGATTTCTAATATATATATATAAAAGATGATAAGATGAGCCTTGTGATAGTATACTTATAACATTGACCAGACATGAGGTGAAGGAGTATGTGCCATTTGACATTTTATTATTCTAACTGTATTATTATTATTATGTTTATAACATTGCCACCTCCTTAAAGAATGCTTTGTCCTCAAAGCATAGTAAATAATGCTCTCTCTAGTTGAGCACTTTCCATGGTGGCATTAAATTTGTCTGGTTTTAGTGGTTTGACTTTATTCCTGCTTTGAGTATTGGCAAAGTCTTTTCTGTATCCTAAAGTATTTTGACCTGGTTGTTTAATGGAGACCTTTTATGTTTCTGCATAACATATCTCCCTTGTTACCTTTGTTGCATGTTTGACTGTATTTCTTGTTTTTTTATTAGTTGTAAATTGTAGTTCATATTTTTTAAGAGCATACCCTTACAATTTGTAATACAAGTTAAACTCCATGAATTGTTCTTCAAGCTTTGTGATATATTATATAAGTGCCCAAATACATCAATCATTCTGCCCCTAGCACCATATCTATTTCTTCGAGTGGTAGAGCATAAAGCCTTGCTTGTAGTTCTAACTTCTAGTTCTTGCATTTGAACTGAGACTTTAAGACATCTTCCTACTTCCTTGACCTTTTGTCCATTGACGACCATAACTATGAGATCCTTGGTGGGGTAAGCAAAAAAGTTTAATTGTTTAGCAACAACGATGTCTATGCAATTATGAGTACTATTAGGATATAAGACTTGCATGTTGTAATAAAAGTCACTTTATGGTTTAGCTATGTTTTTGTACTTTCTATGTAAAGCAAATCTATCCCACCTGATTGCACCTGTGCCAAGGCTGAATACATATCCAGAGGTTGATTTTCTGTCATCTACACAACTCGCCCAATCTGAATCTGTATATCCACACAACCTAGAATCCATCCTTTACTATATAGAATGCCAAAGTCAAGTGTTCCTTTCACATATTCACACCCTCTTTACTGCAATTCAATGCTATGCTTTTGGGCTGTCATGAATCTGGAAATGAATCTTACAACATAAATCAAATCAGACCTAGTGGCTGTAAGATATATCACTAGTTGCATGTAGATTGATTCATTAATTGCCTTAGAGTCAGTCTTGGCTAAAAGTTCAACCTTTTCTCCATAGGTGTAGATGAGGCCTTGTAATCTATCATTCTAAACATGTCAAGCAAACTCAGCATATTTTCATTTTGTTTGCAAGACAAAAATGCTGCTACACCCAGTTAGTAATGTAGGAGGCCTAGATCATGTTCCCTTGAAATTGGCGACAAATGCATGTTCTGAACTCTTTGTCGCATTATTGCCACCGAGCTGTTTCTTCCATTTGATCTGTTGTAAGAGCTTATTGCAAAGCTCATGAAACTTCAAGTCAACATCGGTAGAGGCGATGCTCAGAGTCTCAATAAAGTTCTCATAAGCACATGGTAAGCTTTTCAACGTGATTACCACCATGTCTTCTTCATCCATCTTGCACTCAATGACAACCAATAGTTCTCGTAAATCCTTGATCTTGAGTAAGTGCTCTTGTAATGAGGCACTCTCATCCATCGTCATCGAGAACAACATGTTCTTCACGAAGGAGGCTCATACTTTGTCCAAAGTCTCATGTAGACCTTTCAACTACTTCCAAATTTCTATTGAAGTCTTCCCAATTTGAATCTCAGGAAGCATAATATCTGTCATACACAACTTAAGTAGCATTACTGCTTCTTTGTCCCACTCATCAAACTTGTCCCGGTCTCTTCTTGCAACTGTGGGGTGGGTATCAATACCTAGGACGCTATTAGCCAAGAACCTATAATAAAAAATGGCCAACATATCCATGTATTGTAGTTCTTGCTAGAGAACCTCTGGCTTGCTTCCAACATGATGTTTGTCAAAGAGGCCACCATGATAAGTCGAATGCACTAAAAAATACCAAAACAAAGAAAAACGATGAAAAATACCTAGCAAAACCCCTAGGAACTACATCGGAATTGAATCTATCACTCAGTGAAAGAACAATAATCATAGCTGGATTGCAACACTGGGATTTCTTGAAAAAAATCGCTGGTTTCCGATTTCTCTCGATATTTTCGATTTCTCCCGAGTTTTTCGTGTTGCCGATTTGTCCGATATTTTCATAATTCTTTAGTTCTAAGTTTATTTTTGCCAATATTTTCCAATAATTCCCGATATTTTCCCCAATGTTTCCGATAAATTTCTTTCTAGACCCTCGGCGATATATTCCTGGACACGATGCTTGCAACATTGATTCAAATCTCTGCAATCTAAGAGCATGAATTCCAGTGGAGATCATTCCCTAGATTTGGCTCTTCGAGAGTAAATTTGTTCATCCCATTCTAATGTAGGTGATCACCCTCTAGACTTAGAATACAAACCCCCTGAGCGAGACCATGTGTGACCAGTCATGGCCACACGAAATCCCTATGAACTAGAGTGGTACAACCACGAATTGACTCAATAAAGCCACAGATCGACCCCTTGAGCAGAGCCTTGTCACTCCTCCACGCTATTCACTCCTTCCTCCTTTTATAATCGTTCTCTTTTTAATGGTATGAGATAGTATTTATAATATAAAATTGTTTCAAAACTTGTCACTGGAGATAAAGATACATCTTTAGCTTTTCCCAAATTAGATTTTTCTGTCTTGAAGTTATCCTTAAATTTTCTTGTGTAAGCATGCATACTTCTAATTTCAAACAATGCGTATTTGTACCAAAATAGGGTCCCTATCAAAATGGGCATTAACTATTCTACAACAAATAGAATATATAAGTATATTTCAAAATCTAGTTAGAAGTTCTAACTTAGAACCACGAATACTTGAAAATAATGCTTGATTTCCTGATCGTAATCTTACTCATTCAAGTTTGTCACCAAAATTGATCTTCGATAGGATTTTTACATCTATTAGAAGTGTTGTAATACCTTGTTTTGACCACCATGTTGTACAAACTCAAAAATGTAATATTGTGCCACATATGCATTTTGACATGGATGAAGGCCCCACAAGAGGATGATAAACACTTGGGCTATTTTGCAGTTATCCTAAGCTTAACTATTGAAGTGACTATGATGTAAAAGCATGAAATATAGTATAAATTGCATGTGATATTAGATTGCATAGGAGAAAGAGGAGGGCTATGATGTGATAGGAGGGAAGAGGGTGGGGAAGTACTTAAATTTGTCACTTATAAAGTTGAGATACACCTTTTGGGAATTGGAAAGGAGTCCATACCCTTTGGAATGTATCTTTACTGTTATCTATATTCTGTTGTTAATGTTTTGAACGTTATAAATATAGTGTTTGAATAGGAAATTGAATGGATGCATCTATATGAACTGTGTATAAATGAATCATGTTGTATTTGCCCGGATGCTATGCATTAATTCAGATAAATATTATATGAAATGAATATACTCTCTGTGTTTTTAATTCTGCACTTAGCTATGCATATATATCTGCTATGCTGGTAAATCCAGGTAGAATTACAGATTGCTATTATAGGAAAGTTTGTATGAAGTGGGTACCTTGCTCTCCAAGGACTGCATGCAGGTACATTAAATAATAAGATTAGCACTACCTTATCAGTAGTTAGTTTCAGACACAATGAATAAGAAGGGTTTGTGGATCCATCCTTTTCTAACCTGCTGATATTGGGAAACTGAACAACTAGAGGGAGATGTAGCATACACTTTGTATCAAAGTTAGCTTTATACTGAATCCAGATATATCATTTGCACCTAAAGTCATTGATAACATATCAAGGAATATTTGCAGATTGGTTGACTTGGAAACATAAAAGGCATCCAGAGGAGCATGCCCATACTCGTTAGAAAGAAGTTATACACTTCTATAATAATGGCAAAGTTTTGTTCCTTGGTCTTCCTGTAAAATTAATAAAAATGGGATTTTTTAAAGGTAGAAGAATTTCAGAAGGCATCAATATAAAATGTCATTTTTCTGAGAAAGGAGAGGGAGGAAACATAGCATTATTGCGCAAACAGTTTTCAATCCAATAGTCCTGAGATTATTGGTTTTAATTCTCAAAGAAACAAAAAAGCGAATAAAAAGTGAACAACAGATGCAAATGGTCCACCTTGTAAACAAACATATACCCACGAAGAAGATGATTAATGAAAAGTACTTATAGTTATAACAAGAGATCAAATTATTCTATTTACAGTTTCTGCATTTTCAACAAAATATATCCTTTATTGAGGTTACTGCATGCATGAAGGAATTATGTTTCAATACTTACTTGAGGTAAACAAAAGTGAGTATTATGTTGTCCCTCCTGCATCAAGAAAAATCGAAGTATTAAAAGATCTAAATTAATGTTATGGAGAATGTCAGACTAGCTATATTGATTATATAGTTTTATCATTTATGGTCACATTGATTAATGTAAATTAACTGCAAAGACATAACATCAAATTAGATAAAGGTAATTAGCATCATGTAAAATAATTAAATATCACAATGTCAAAGTAGAAACATGATACCAGCTTTTTCTTTTATAATAAAGAATCATCGTATTTCAAAACAGTAACTGTTATGTTGGATCTTGACTCATAGAGTCATCGAGACACTGGTATCAAAGGAGAATAAACATTTCTCAAAAAGCCTATGAAAAATGAACCAAGAATTCTGCCACAGCAAAAAGATGATTACAAATGGGCCAAAGATGAAAAACACTGAAATCTAAAAGAGAGGCACATAGAAGGGACCCCAGAAAGTTCCCCCATCAGTCTTAAAAACAATCTTCAATCAAGGTTCAGAGCAAGTCCGGTAAGCACAGCTGTGTGCAATACAATATGAAAAAGGCAGATGGAGATCAATCTATGTTTTATTTAACTACCTTGTCTCCTTGAGCTCCTAGTCTTTGAGCTTGGGAAAGATGAGGCCTACAGTGAAACACATCTTACCTTTCTGACCTTTGGAGCAAAGAAAATTTTAACGACACATACTTATCTTTAAGTGTAGAAACCTTGGCGAATCTTATTAATTATTACAATGGAAACAATTGAATGTTTGGCAATATTTTTGTAGAAATATTTAAATTTCTAAGGATTTTATGTAGTTTCTAGAAAATTTAGGTGAGTTTTAGAGTAAAATACTTTGAATCTATAGAATTTAGGCGAATTGCCTTAGAAAAAATGAAAATTGGCGAATCTTTCTTTGGAAAACAACTTGGAAAATTGGTCTATGTGAAATTTAGCCCCTAAAATTTTCCCTGCTTTGGAGGTCAATAAGATGCATAGATCATCAGCAAAGCCAAAAGAGGATGAAATTTGGTCTAGGAGCTATGTTGCATGAACTCCCAATTTCTTAAGAAACAAGCTTATATGGATTTTCCTATTATTTAGTCACTCGTATCCCTTTCTGGAACAGCCAGCTGATTAGACAAGTTGCAGCAATGCAGAGCATACGGGGAAGGAGCCTTTGTAAATTTTTATTAAAAGTCCTAATATAGTGTTTATTAACTAACTACTCATGGTTGCGAGTCTCTTTCCCCCTTTAGGGATACTCGAGAGAGCACAACCGGGTAAATTTTAAAATTTAAGGAAAAAATAACAGAAAACAAAAATATGTTTTCGAATTAATCCTACCACGAATCTCTTTCCCCCTTTCGGGATACTCGGGAGAGCATGGGGTATTTATTTTCCCTTTGATAAAATAAACAACTAAATTGGAATTGAAAATTAAACTAACTAATACTCAAAAAATCATGAAAAAAACGCCGACAGGAATCCCCCTAGGGGGAATGAGGAGTGGGCTCTTAGGAGCCTACTCAAATCTTCACTAATTTTTTACAACCTTGGAGAAGTGCACTTTGATCCTTATCATTTGGATCCAAAGGCTTACAATTTATTGAAAAAATGAATATTTATGCAAGAGGGAGCTGTGTTGGTCTTCTTTTTACTCAATTCTTCGAAAATTCGCCAGAGCTTCCTCCTCTTTTTTTGTTAAACCTGCAAAAACAACAAGCAAACAATAGTCAAACATGCCCCAAAACAATTTAAGAGTGCTTTGGGAAAACCTACCAAAATTTTCCGAAAAAATTCTAAGTAAAAACTGAATAAAACTAAGTGAAAGCAACTGAAAAAATGAGCTAGAGAGCTATTTTCCCAAGGTCTTTGTTTGCTTCCTAAGTATAGCAAACAAATCAAAAGCACTTAGATGCTAGATATGGAACTTAGAATCAGAAGCTAACTTACTAATCAAGCTTTTTGTTATACTAGATAAATAACTTGAATAAGTAAGATAATGCTTTAGATCTAGACTAAGAAGTAATACTGATTTGAAAATTAAGTTCAGATCTATAAAAGAAAAGCAATATAGAATCTACTCTTTAAATATGAACTTGAAATGCAGATCTATGAATGCATTTTAAAGGAAAACCGGAACAATGAAGTGTAGAAAAAGAGATAAGGAAAGAAGGGCAGCTTGGAGAATAGAGGATCCTTGAGCCTTACTTGTGGTGTGTTGAGGGACTTTATCTACAACAAATATTATTAGAAAAAGCAGAGAGATCAAACAAGAAATTCCACGTCTCCAATCATGACAACCTACACATCACACACTTACAAAACCAAGATCAAATATAGAAGCACACGCATTCAGAAATCAATATAAAAGCAATCAGAAGCAAATGAAGCGTTCAATGAGATCTCTAAATATTTATGCTCAATAGATTAATTCATTAAACAAAATGATTAGCCTATCTTACAAAGCTGATACCAACCCTTCAAGTAAGCTACACAAGATTCAAAGCAAGCATATGGCTCAGATTCATGTTACCTTCATACAGCTAAAAGATAACACATCCACTCCACCAAAGCACATCACAAATTAGACCTCCAAAGTCTCTTTATTTCTTAGATGAATAATGATTACAATAAGAAAGCTATTCCCATCAGATTCCAACTTTAGAATGGGAAAGAGCTATGCTTTATTTATAGCTAAAAAAGGCCCAAGGGGGTGCATTCCTCACCAAGAGTTAACTGAAGGTGAAGTGGCCAAGTGTGGGAGTAAAGGCGATTCTTTTGAGTTGATTTAGGATCTAGAAGGGAATGAATTAGATGAGAGGGCGCCACATCTCAATCAAGAGATCCGACTCTACCTATATGCTAATACAACTCCTCATTGGATGACACATGCCCATGATGTATATCTTGGAGAGATGGAGCATCTTTAACTTGGTGATTCACTACATCCCCAAGATGCTTTCAATCATACACTTTTGACTTGCCACCACACCAAATATCTTTAAACACAACGCCAATCACTCCAAATGACTCTCTTTTAACTTGGTTTATCTTCCAACGTGTCCATTTATTTGCCACATGAGCCAATTCGTGAATCATCAATGGAAGGCACACTTGGTAATTCATGGTGATTCGCTAGCTTCTTAATCTTCACTAAAAGTAACGCCTCGACTAAGGCATGAGGTCACCCACAATAGGGGACAAACCTTGCCATGTCACCCAAAACTTTGACATGTTACTTTGAATTTTTTAATTATTTGTCTTTTTTTCAAAATGTCACATCTTTAGCATTAAAATGCCATTTTAATGCTCCGTTAGCGAAAAATGACCTTAAGTGGCTTTTTTATCACCCGAAGTGTATGAAAAGTGGGTCTTGTGGTAAAGAGTATGCTCTAAGTGTTAAAACGGGCATCCCCACGCCAAAATCCGCCTCCAGATCAAGCTTTTACGCCATTTAGAATTTTTTTAATCAAACCATTAAAAATGGCCTAAAAAAGTGGAAAAAATCATTTTCTCGGAATCGAACAAAAACCTAGGGGGGCCTAGCACTTGTCCATACGACTCAAAATCCATGTTTAGCACGTTCTTATACATTGACACATGAACTTTAATAACCTCCCAGGGTTTGACCACCAAGATAACCATTACAGCTTTGGAGGAGCAAGTGAAAAACTCAAAAATTATGCATCACTTATTCAACATTGCATAATAAACAAGGGAAAAAACACCTTGGAATAATTGGCTTGATAACCAAGTCCTAAGAAGCCAAGTTCTTTACAAAAAACCCCTGCTAACACATTTTTTACAATTTCCCCAAGGAGGTATGAACATGTGGTGCAAATATAAAAAGGCCAAGAAGGCTTGATGGACCTCTGAGCTTTGAGTTTGAACAAGTACTTTCTTCATCTTTGCCGACTCACTTGAAAGTCCAACCGAGTGCAACTCAAGCGGTAACACAACGCAAATAGATGTTAGTTGTTTTATAAAGAAGTATCATTTGCAAGCTGGATCTAATATAGAGATTCTTCGTTTCTTAGCTGTCTTCTTGTTAGATCTAAAGGATAGGATGAAAGTTTCATCTTTTGGTATTTAAAAGTTAAATTTGGCAAAGTAAAAATTGCTTTCTATTGGCTTCCCTAAAAGTGAGCCAAGATCCTCAAAGGATTTTTCCTTATAAGTTATTTTTGTCATTTCTTTAAAGTAGTTTAACTTAGAATTTTTTCCAAACTTATTTGTAGTATTTTCCCAAATACTCCTAAAGTGTTTAGGAGCATTTTCTAATAAGGTCGTTGGTTGTTTTTTTTTGTCTTTTGTTGAACAAGTAGAGAGCCATGCTACTCAAAATTTGAAGTTTCAAGCTACCCAGAGACTCTCTACTTACCCCTTCCTTTCATCCCCCTTCTCTCCATTCACTTTTTTGGAGAAAACTTATAAATCCGTTGATCTAAATTATAAAGATCACGGGTGTCCCAAAAAGATTTATTTCAAAGCGATTGTACTAACTAAAATAAACAAAGAGGTCTGGAAGGTTGTGTTAAACCTTCTCCCAATCCCCATTTAGGGATCTGTGTAGTGTGCTTGTTAGAGTAGTTTATTTTTTAGTTTAGCTGCTTTAATTTGTTTGAAATAAAAGAACTACTTACCCCATGCTTTTTCGTGTTACGGTGTCGCCTGAAAGAGCTTACTTGAGTAAAAGGCATCGAAAAGAGATTCGTGGTAGGATTAATTAGAAAACAAGTTTCCTTTTGTTATTTCCTTTTTGTCATTTCTTTAGGCATTTAAAATTAACCCGGTTGTGCACTCTCGAGTATCCTAAAAGGGGGGAAAAGATTCTCAGCTGTGAGTTTTTAATACACATCACATTTTAGCTTTAATAAAAATATCAAAGGCTCCTTCCCCGTATGCTTTACACCGTTGCAGCTTGTTTGATTAGTTGGTTGTACAAGAAAGGGATATGAGTGACTAGAGTAATACGAAAATCCACATAAGCATGTTCTTGAGAAATTAGGAGGTTGCAAAGGGTGACTACCACAGAGTCAAGCGGCTACTCCAAGCATGTTATGGCTCACCTTGTTGGACACTTGGTAAAGTCGCTTTAGCGCTCATTTTAAGAGAGCTTGCCTTATTGGGCCAAACCCAAAAATTGACCCACTCCTTTAATCATTCATTAATAAATTGAAATTGACCAATGAGACAATTGCAACACATTCATGTCACAACAACACTATCTGACTCCATTAAGCACTGGTCTATTTTGCATCAATCACACATTTACTTTTCTACTATCTAAGTTAATTTATGTGTTGAATGGAATGTTTCTTTAAAATTACATGTTGTTGATCTAAATTATTTGCAAAACTCTTGTTCTCAGTAACCTTTTTTTTCTCATCTCCTAGAATAGCTTTTGTTATCATGGATTAACAACCATAGGTTTTTTTCATAGGGTCCACCCCCCTTGGCTTCACTAGGAGAAAGACTAGACGAAGGAGCCGAGTATCAAGTGACAACACATGGCTCGAGCTTGCCCCCAAGGTCGCACCCAGTGGCTTGAAGATTTATGCCATGTGACCCAAGGTGCGAATTAGGCGGAAACGGAACAAATAGGGAGTTCCCATTGAGTGTGCATGAAGGGGACTATGATATGGAGTCTAGACTACACTATCCTAGATCTAGGATCTGATGTAAATGTTTTGCCGAAAAGAACATGGGAAATGATGGGCAAGCCAAAGCTTCCTTCATCTAATGTGCAGTTGAGATTAGCAAACCAACATAAAATTATCCCAATAGGAAGGTTGACGGGAGTAATAGTGGACGTGGACGGTGCGCATAGTATAGTTGAGATTGGGAATTTGAGAACTAGGCTATCATTGACCTAAAAAAGAAACAAATGATCTTTGAAAGAGATGATCTAACTGTTATCGCACCACTGGACCCAACAGAAGGGCGAATGTATGTGGAACTAGTCAAGAATAGAGAATTAGAAAAATTCTATAATATGGTTGGTTGGATAGAAGATTATGTCAATCCTACTGTGGATGGCATACTCAGTTAGCGTAGTGTCAGTGCTTACACATCGGATTCTGAAGAAGATCTAGAGGAATGACAACAAATTATGTATGAAGTACATATGAGGCAATGTGCATGCATCACATGGTCAGTACATTGGATCGGCACCAAGGCAAGTGATCCTCCAAAGTATGATGGTCTCTGTTGCCGCCTAATTCGCACCTCGGCTAACGTGGTAGAAATCCTCAAGCCACTGGGTGCGACCTTCGGGGCAAGCTCAAGCCAAGTGTTGTCACCTGATACTTGGCTCCTCCGTCTAGGCCAACTCCTAGCGAAGCCAACATGGGTGGACCCTATAAAAGATAAATCTAAGGTTGTTTCTAACTATAAAAGTAGGAAACGCAGATTTTCTAGGAGTTTTGAAAAGGAATGAAATTAAATATTACCAATAACTGTAAGTAAAATTATTTTAGCAACCCTTAGTCAAATAGATACACAATATTCAAGACACATTGTGGAATTAACTTATGCAAAAAAATAACAGAATAGATCAATGCCAAAACTAAAGAAAGTGTTTTCCCAATGTTGGTTGCTAGTGTAGTCTTAGTGAAAGTATTGCAGTGTCTCGGTTGGTAAATTTTGGATTATTAGATGGGTAATAAAGGGAGTGGGTAAATTCTTAGTCAATTTTATTAATGTGGTGATTATCTGGATTCTTAAAAGGAGGGGGATTCCCAATATACCACGAAGGTACAAGGAATATGTCCAGACTCACCCAAGTGTGGTAGCACACGAGGAAATGTGGGCTGAATGGAGTCACGGGGGGGAATTCAACACTACACCAACAAGGATGTAGCCTAACGAGGCCCCGCGGTCGCTTTTCAGTGGTTCTCGCTTCCTCTGCACAATTTCCCCACACGAAGCAAAACGCAACGCTGGATTTTCGTTGCTCGGGAGATTTATTAAAAATGAAACTAATTAGTAGTCATCCAAATCCATTTTTGATACAACCAACTGATTAGACGAAACTGTAGTGGAAGTAGAGCATACGAGAATGAGGGCCTTGTTGGTTTTAAAAAAAATTGAACCAAATTTGTTTGATTAAAAAATTGTAAATCCCAGGAATCTCTTTCCATGTTCAGTACTCGTGCAAGCCCTTATCCATGAACCGTACTCGAGAGAGCAAGGGGGTTTATTTTAAATACTGCAGAAACAAAAGGAAAGATTTTCTAATTAAATTCTACTACGAATCTCTTTCCCATTTTCAGGACACTCAGGAGAACGTGGAGTAAGTATTTCTTTTACTTTAATCACCAAAATAAAGCATAAACATAATAACAAAATAAACTAGCTAAAAATCACAAATCACAAAAATGGTGCACCGATGCGGATCCCCCCAAGGGGGATGAGGAGTGGGCTCTGATGAGCCTACTCTAAAGCTTATTTACTTTTTACAATGATGAGAAAAATGCATTTTGGTCCACAAATTGGGATCGAAATGGTTACAACAACTTGAAAAATTGAAATTTTCGAAAGGGGAGCTCCATTAGTCTTCTTTTACTTCAAATTTTCGATTTTTCGGCAGAGCTTCCTCCTCTTTTTTAGTAAAACATGCAAAAACAACAATCAAACATTAACTAAACATGCCCCAAAACACTTTAAGAGTGTTTGAAAAAATTACCAAAAGATTGTGGAAAAAATTCTAAGTAAAAATAATGAAAACTAGATGGAAAATGACTGAGAAAGTAAGCTAGAAAGTTGTTTTCCCAGGGTCTTTGTTTTCTTTTTAAGAATTTAAAATGCAAAAAACTCCTTTAACGAGCTTTTTAATTTTCAAAGTTTTAAACTTGCGAAAAAAGGGAAAAGTAACCAAATCTAGGATTTTAAATACACCTTGGAAGCAAACTAGAACTAGAAACTTTTAATACAACTTTAGATGATAGATTTAATATGGAAATGTTTGTAATTGAATATTTTTTTTTAGAAAGTTGTGGATCAAAAGTTGAAGAACCCAGAGTAGAGCAAGATATAAAAGAAAAAGAACGCCTCCTTGGTGAGATTAGAGGGACAAAGCTTCTTTTTTCGAATTTACTGAAGTAAAGGTAGAGCACATTCATTCACCAATACTCCAGCTTTAGCTTCCTGCAAAAGATTCTCAACACTAGTAATGGGGATTAAAAATACTTGTGCAAAAAAAAAACTACAGCAACAATGTAGATCCAAACATGAAATCATACATATACCAATTAGTCTTCTTCGACTCACAATAAAAGAGTAACCTATCAAGAATTATCTTTTATCTTTACTAAAATACCATTTCCTTCCAAAAGCAGGTTAATCCCAAACACATGCAAGCATGAAAACAAATACAAGCTACCTCAGTAATGTAGAGTAAACTCCATCCAAACATCCATAGATCCCACAAAGAAATTGCCTCCAAATCCTTTTATTAACAATACTCAAGAAAAATATTACACTGTATGCAAGTAGAGGTTCAACCTTCCCATCATTAACAATGGAGAAGTGACCTGCTTAAATAGGAAATGAGAGACCCAGGGGTTGCTACCTACATTGGTAGAAAGAATTCAGTTGAACTGAGTTGATGTGAGTTAGAGTGAGAGTGGAACTGAAAGGTGGATGACACCTCCCTCACCTAACTCATCCAACTCGCCATCACACCCACTCCTTCCTCACGCGCGAATCTCCACCTCATCTCTCGCACGAGTATCTCTACCAACAAAATGCGCCCATTCAAAGTAATCACATGGTATAATCAAACTTAAATTATAACCAAAGTTTATTCGTGATATGCATATGAGGAGGGATCCACCCCCTCTGCTAACGTAATACCACATCATGGTTGGCGTGAAGCTTGTTGAGTTGACGTCACCCTCCTTTTCAAAACATTCGTTGCCTTAAATCATAACCAAAATTTTAATGCTTTTAAATGGATGGAGGTCGTATGACATGGGGGCCACATGCCATGTCATTTCACATTATAAAAAAAAGAATTTTGACTTTATTCAAATTTTTACCTTAGTGCCAGATTGATGCACTTTTAGCATTTAAGTGTCGATTTGATGCTCTATTAGCCAAAAATGACCTTAAGTGACTCTTTGATCATCCAGAATGTATGAAAAGTGGGTCCTAGGGTAAAGAGTATGCTTTGAGTGTCAAAGAGCATCCCCACACCAAATTCTGCCTCCGAATCAATTTTTTATTACATTTTGAGTTTTTTTAATTAAACTCTTAAAAATGGCTTAAAAAACGGATAATAAAAAAAAAATAATAATAATAATAATAATAATATTTTTCTTGGTAACGGACAAAACTCTAGGGGGACCTAGCACATGTCTATACGACTCAATATCGAGGCCTAGCACACTCATATACATTGACACGTTGACTTTCATAACCTCCTAAGTCCTACCCATCAAGACGACCATTCCAGCTTTGGAGGAGCAGTGAAAAACTTGAAAATTATACATCGCTTAATCAACATTGCATAATTGTCAAGGGAAATAAAACACCTTGGAATGATTGGATTGACGTTTAAGTCTTAGGAAGCCAAGTCCTTTACAAAAAATTGTCATGCTAGTACATTTATTACAATTTCCCAGAAGGGTTATGAACATGCGGTACAAAATGTTGGACACAATGGCCACACTGAGAGGGGGGGTTAATCAATGTGTGAGCAATTTAATCATTTTTACCTTCTTTTAATCTATCAGAGTATATCAAACATTATGTTACCAATCACATCATCATATTCATTAGCTAAATCAACCATGAGTCAGAAGCACAATAATCACATCAAGAGAGACACATGAATACATAAAATTTTAATTTTTATATATGGTAATGGAAGACTTCAATCTTCTCGGTTACAATCAGCACCAACTGATGAAAAGAGCACCAACTCTTGTAACAGGACCCAACCTAGTTTTCTTAACTCCAACTAAGGAAGGGTTGAGGAGTTCAATCCTCAAGTGCAAGATTCTACTTGCAAGCTTGATGTCAATCTCTGCTGCTCAACCATCTCTGCTCATCAACACTGCTGGTCAAGCCGGTCAATCTCTGCTCATCACTCTTTGCTTGTCAATTTGCTCATCAACAATGTTGGTCAAGCTGGTCAATCTCTGCTCATCACTCTTGTCAATCTACTCATTTTATCACCATCATCATCAAGAGTATCCATCATAGCATCATCATCATGTTCATCAAGGTCTCGTCATCATCATACTGTATCAACAGGTGTGCATCATCATAGAGTATAAGCATGCTTAGTATTCTTCATGTATACACCATTATCATTTTCATGTGGTGTCATCCAGTATACATCATCATCATCATCTAGTAGTATTTAATCATACCTTAAAACAATGCATGTCAAAACTTTGTGTGTCAAGCTGCCACTGTGGATGACCTTGGAAACCAAACTGTTTTACCCCACGAAATCACTGTGGAAGAACTCGGGTTTGTGTGGGCTGATAAAACTCGGACTGTTCATTGTTTTAAACCCCAAAAATTGTCTTTGTGAAAATTCGGGTGTAAGGCTTCCTCAATCATCTCACGAGTTCCCTCAGTCAATCATGTATTGTACATTCGTTGTAGTGAAGGTTATGATAACTTTTTTACCACAAGTAAGTCCAAAATGGATTGTTGTTAGCTGCCTAAGTCCACTACAAAATATTTCCTTTGTTGCTGGTGGTGGTAGCTTTTACAAGCTCACACAAAGAGCCCGAAAACCAAATTCGTGTACTGCTGTAGATGGTATTCAAATGTGGACTGTTTGTACTGATAGAAACCTAATGAAATCAACTTTAACAGGCTCATCAACTAGGTCATTGTGTTTAGGAATCAAAACATGGACTGTACAGGCATGAAAGATGTTAAAAGGAAGACTGCTGTAACCCTCAAGCCTCAGTCAACACCATCTTCAAACCTCAGACAATTTATCTCAGTGGGACTGTCATATATCAAACTCGGTCTACCATTGTCCTTGTCATCCCTACAAAACTCGGAACTGTTCAAGAATTCAACGCTAGAGAAACCCCAAGACAAGTTCAAAAAGCACTGTTGTAAACCACCCAAAAGTTCAGGATTGTTTCCTCCTCAGTCTCCTTGAAAATTCGGGACTGTTTTTTTTAACCTCTGTTGTTGCCATCGAATTTTCCACAATCCATACTACCTCGACCTCAGTCAACGAGTTCAATATCCTTCATCTTCATTGGATCTATTTATGAGTGGAAATGACTTGTACTTGTACCTTTTGAGGTTGTCCACATCCTCAAATTAGGGCAGACTTTAAGTAGAGGTGAGTTATTATTTTATTTTTTATTTTAGGTTAATACTTCTTCAAACTTCAATCTTACCATTAAAAAAATGGTTTTAGGATTGCATGTATTATTTTATCTTTGTTATATACATTCTTCAAAGCCATTCTTACCATTTACATGTCATCTTCAATGGACATCATAAAGCAAGGGTATGCTCCACCTTATTATGGTCAACCTTATCATTAATGTTTGTTGTAAGGTTCACAAGCTCCACATCAAGGGTTGCATGCACATCAAGTCGACTCCATTTTACCATTTAAGGGTTACATCAAGCCACTAGGGCTTCCAAGGACATGCCATCATCATATCATCAACGCTTCCTCCAAGGTTACGCTTCCTCTAAGGTTCAAGAGTGGGTTCCAAGAGGACCATCATCATTGGTCATCAAGCCATTAAGTGTGGGTCCAAGGAATTCTTCAAGGCTTCTTCACCATGACAAGAGGCTTCACGGGCTTCTTCATCATACCAAGGGCATGTTCATGGGTTCCATAACATGTCAAAGACCATACAAGGTCATTAACATCATAATGGTAGCAGGAATCATATACAAGGGTTCCATGACCCCATCAAGGGTTGCAAGGTCATCACCAACACAAAAAGGGCCCCATCATGCATTATTTCCAGTGATAGGGGTACAAGGACATCGTGATCATGGCAAGAAGGCTTCTTGGACTTCTTCAACCACCTTAACCACACAAGAGAACTTCCAAGGGTCAAGATCCATCATACCACCTTATGTGGGGTTGTCAGGCCTTCTCCTAGGGTACCATGTCCCCATAAGAGCATGAATGACCACAGAATGGGTCATTAATGCTTCTTCAACCCATCAAGAACTTCTCCATCATTCACAAGGGTTTCAACACACTCTCCAGGGGCTTCAACATTGTCAACAAGGTGGTGGCTCCAAGATCCAACCTTGTGTGTACAAGGACCTTGTCAACTGGATACAAGGTGCTTCAAAGCACAAACCATCTCTGTAAGGGCTCCAAGGCACTGGATGTGAGGGTATTGGGATCATCCATACTTGTGCACTGCAAGACGGACTTGGTGGCATCAATGACAACCTGTGGGGCCATCGCAAGTCCATGTTGGAAGCAATGAAAATTCAATCAACAATCTCCCACTTTGTCATTGATGACAACAACTCATGCTCCACTTGCGAGAATGCTCCCCCTTTGTCTTCAGCTCTCCCTCTTTGGCATCAACGACAAAGGGTGTCCACATATTTGCATCTGAAATCACTGATCATTGCTCCCCTTGTCAAACGCACGATCCTATGACTTGTCTGTATGCTTGGAGTAGTCATCCTCTCTCCTTTGAGTTCATCCTTCAGACTTATGAACTCAAGGTGTGTTGATCTCTTTGAGAGACCCTACACTTGGCTTGCCATATGGCAGCCATCCTCCCTGTACTGATCAACCTCTCCTATTTGTAACTGCTCGGTCTTCTTCATCCATACTTGCTTCTTGGCATTTGTCCTTTCATTTTTACCGACTTTCCTTGATGAGTTGTATAAGAAACTTCTCATGGGTTGTTTCTATGTACTCCAACAGTCTTGAGCTTTGTGCCCAAAGACACTACAACCATAACATTTCATCGCAATGCAATATGCAGCAACGTGACCAACATGGTTGCATGTCCAACACCTGACTTAGTTGTTGGAACTTTCAACACTTCGTTGATCAACTTCATTCCTCCATACTTGCGAGTGTCCTTGACTATGGGCCTTTGTCTTCTAATCTTCAAATCTTCCTGCATTAGGCTTCTTCCAAGATTCACTGGTTCTTTTTGCTAATGTGTATGAAGGACTCCTTCTCGGTTGACTTCTTTGACTTTCACATTCTTGGGCTTTGTGATAGGTGTAGCATCTCAATGTGTGACAGGTGGCAGCAATATGTCCAACTTGGTTACATGTCCAACATCTAACATTGTCGTTTGGGCTTCCAACACTTCTTCTTCCATAGAGTCTACAATCCATAGCCTTATGACCAAAGTTAGAACAAGAAAAACAATAACCATTAAAGCCATTTTCATACTTGGGACTTTGGTTCCATCTTGTAGTTGTTTCTTTTCTGAGCTTGCTTTGAGGAATAGAACTAACTCCTTGTAGCATTCTTGAACTTCCAAATTCTTTGTTGCCATGTGCAGGTGCATGGGAAGCAGCTTTGGACGTTGATGGACCTACTTCTGGAGTCTTGGGAGACCAAGTGCCATCTTCATATTTTTCTCCCTCCTTCTTGTAACCAAGACCTGTCTTGTCACATGGAGATCTTTGGCAATCCAAGATCTAATCTAGGACAACTGAACTGTCCTTGAACTTGACAAAGGCATCATTCTTTTCACCTTTCTTCTTGAGACCCACTACCTCCATTTCCAGCTTTTGGATTGTCTGCTCCTTTTCTTCCAACTGATTCTTCAAGATTTCTTCTATCCTCTTGGCTTCCTCCAGTTGAGTCTTCAAATCATGATTGACCTTTCAAGTTTCTTCAAGCTCTTCTGAGTCTTCACCAAGCTCTTCTTGTTCTTCCTTTTGACTGATTAATTCAGTCTTTAGTCGTTCAACTTCAACATTCTTGTCTTCCAACTGATCCCACAACTATTTATCCTTGTGTTTGAGCTTCACAAACAATACTCTCGTTGTCATGGTCTTCTATTGATATTCATTCAAAGAATCCAAGATTCTCTTTTTGAACCTTGTGAATTCACTATGGTTCAGATTTACTGTGTTCAAGACCCAATTTGCTCTTAGATCAATATTTATCAAAGTGAGATGAATCTCATGTGCAACTTTTGATAGATTTTCATCATCTTCTGCAAGAACCTTCTCAATTTCATCACCCAAGTTATCATTACAATCAAAAGAACCCATACATTTACTGGAGTCCACTTTTTTCATTTCTTCTACTTGATTGACCTCTTCCGGGGGCTTGACTTCTGATTCCTGATCCGTCTTTTTAGTGTCTGATCTTGCCTTCTGATACTCGCTTTCCAACTTGAATCATAGGTCTTTAGATAAAGTGTACTCCTTGGGAAGTCCATCCATGAGGAACTTCAAGGCTGTAGCATTATCCTTCTTTGTTTTTTTCTATGCAGCTGCTTTGCCCTTCTTATTGGATAGAGTGGATGGATTGATCACAATCTCCCAAACACCAAACTTCTTCAGATATACTTTCATTTTGCTCCTCCAATTGAAATAGTCTGTAACATCAAGTATAGGCACATCATTGCTTGATGACTCTGCTTTTGCTTCCAATGTGTGTCCACGGATCTCCTTCAAGCTTGCAAGGCTTGTGACAAAGGTAGATTTGATACCAATTGTTGGACACAATGGCCACACTGAGAGGGGGAGTGAATCAGTGTGTGAGCAATTTAATCTTTTTTACCTTCTTTTAATCTATCAGAGTACATCAAGTATTATGTTACCAATCACATCATTATATTCATCAACTAAATCAACCATGAGTCATAAGCACAATAATCACATCAAAAGAGACACACGAATATATGTAATTTTTATTTTTATTTATGGTAATGGAAGACTTCAATCTTCTCGATTACAATCAGCACCAACTGATGAAAAGAGCACCAACTCTTGTAACAGGACCCTACCTGGTTTTCTTAGCTCCAACTAAGAAAATGTTGAGAAGGCCAATCCTTAAGTGCAAGATTCTACTTGCAAGCTTGATGCCAATCTCTGATTGTCATCAACCTCTGCTCATCAACACTACTGGTCAAATTGGTCAATCTCTGCTCATCACTCTTTGCTTGTCAATCTACTCATCAACACTGCTGGTCAAGCTGGTCAATCTTTGCTCATCACTCTTGTCAATCTGCTCATTTCTTTATCACTGACATCATCAAGAGTATCCATCATAGTATCATCATCATGCTCATCAAGGTCTCATCATCATCATACTGTATCAACAGGTGTACATCATCATAGAGTATAAGCATGCTTATTACTCATCATGTATAAACCATTATCATCTTCATGTGCTGTCATCCAGTATATATCATCATCATCATCTAGGAGTATCTGATCATACCTAAAAACAGTGCATGTCAAAACTGTGTATCGAGCTACCACTGTGGATGAACTTGGAAACCAGACTGTTTTACCCCATGAAATCACTGTGGAAGAACTTGGGTCTGTGTAGGCTGATAAAACTCGGACTATTCACTGTTTTAAACCCCAAAAATTGTCTGTGTAAAAATTTGGGTGTAGGGCTGCCTGAGTCATCCCACGAGTTCCCTCAGTGAATCATGTATTGTACATTCGTTGTAGTGAAGGTTATGATAACCATTTTACTCCAAGCAAGTCCAAAATGGACTGATGTTAGCTTCCTCAGTCCACTACAAAATATTTCCTTTACTGTTGCTGGTAACTTTTACAAGCTCACACAAAGAGCCCGAAAACCAAATTCGTGTACTGTTGTAGATGGTATTCAAAATTGGATGGTTCGAACTTTGTACTGATAGAAACCTAATGAAATCAACTGTAACAGGTTCATCAACTAGGTCACTGTTTAGGCATAAAAACATGGACTGTACATGCATGAAAGATGATAAAAGGAAGACTGCTGTAACCCTCGAGCCTCAGTCAACACCATCTTCAAACCTCGGACAATTTATCTCAATTGGACTGTCATATATCAAACTCGGTCTGCCATCCTCCTTGTCATCTCTACAAAACCCGAAACTGTTCAAGAATTCAATGCTGGAGAAACCCCAAAACAAGTCCAAAAAAGGACTGTTGTAAACCACCCAAATTTGGGACTGTTTTTTTAAACCGCTGCTGCTGCCACCTAATTTTCCACAGTCCATACTACCTCCACCTCAGTCAGCGAGTTCAATATCCTTCATCTTCATTGGATCTATTTGTGAGTGGAAATGACTTGTACTTGTACCTTTTTGAGGTTGTCCACATCCTCAAATTAGGGCAGACTTTAAGTAGAGGTGAGCTATTATTTTATTTTTGATTTTAGGTCAATACTTCTTCAAACTTCAACCTTACCATTTAAAAAAATGGTTTTAGGATTGCATGTATTATTTTATCTTTATTATATACATTCTTCAAAGCTATTCTTATGATTTACAAGTCATCTTCAATGGTCATCATAAAGCAAGGGTATGATCCACCTTATTATGGTCAACCTTATCATTCAAATGTTTGTTGTAAGGTTCACAAGCTCCACATCAAGTGGACTCTATTTTACCATTTAAGGGTTACATCAAGCCACTAGGTCTTCCAAGGACATGCCATCATCATATCATCAACGCTTCCTCCAAGTTTCAAGAGTCGGTTCCATCATTGGTCATCAAGCCATTAAGTGTGGGTCGAAGGAATTCTTCAAGGCTTCTTCACCATAACAAGAGGCTTCATGAGCTTCTTCATCATACCAAGGGCATATTCATGGGTTCCATAACATGTCAAAGACAATACAAGGTCATCAACATCATAATGGTAGCAAGAATCATATACAAGAGTTCCATGACCCCATCAAGGGTCGCAAGGTCATCACCAACACAAAAAGGGCCCCATCATGCATTCCTTCAAGTGATAGGTCTACAAGGACATCGTGATCATGGCAAGAGGGCTTCATAGACTTCTTCAACCACCTCAACCACACAAGAGAACTTCCAAGGATCAAGATCTATCATACCACCTCCTGTGGGGTTGCCAGGCCTTCTCCTAGGGTACCATGTCGCCATCAAAGCATGAATGACCACAGAATGGGTCATTAATGCTTCCTCAACCCATCAAGGGCTTCTCCATCGTCCATGAGGGTTTCAGCACACTCTCCAGGGGCTTCAGCATTGTCAGCAAGGTGGTGGCTCCAAGATCCAACCTTGTAGGTACAAGGACCTTGTCAACTGGATACAAGGTGCTTCAAAGCACAAACCATCTCTGTAAGGGCTCCAAGCCACTGGATGTGAGGGTACTGGGATCATCCATACCTGCGCACTGCAAGAGGGACTAGGTGGAATCAATGACAACCTGTGGGGCCACCGCAAGTCCATGTTGGCATCAATGACAATTCCATCAACACAAAAAATAAAAAGGCCATGAAGGCCTAATGAACCTATGAGCTCTGAATTTGAACAAATACTTTGTTCATCTTTGTTGGCTCACTTGAAAGTCTGACTAGATGCAACCTAGTCAGTAACAGTCTCATGAATGTAGATTCTTTTATTACAACATTTGAGGTACAGGTACCAAAACAACAAAGGTTGCTGACATTATACCTTGCACTAAAAGCGACTCCTGCAAGATGGTGGACTGCTCACAAGGAGGGAATGAGTGACTAGCAACGATGTAAAAGGTTGCTGCAGGTGAGATTTGGTAGAGACAATACCATGCAGAAGTATGCGAGGTTGTGTTGCCCAATAGATGATGTTGCAGAATGTATTACAACATGGAGCATAATGTCGATGGAAGAGTGGGCACATTGGTTCATCCATATGTTGGACACAATACCAAAGAATTGGTACATTGAGCTGGAGATGCGTAGAGGTATAGCGGACTGGGAAGAGATGGTTAGTAATTTCAAGGTCACGTTCATTTTTTCAAGATGAAGTCCCATTAATAGATGCAATTTTTTCGCATTCCCAACCCGGTTTCAAGTTTTCAATTGAACATAATATAGTTTAATGCCCAACCCAATGCATGTTTATTTCTGCTGCAAATGAAGTGTTACTCATAAACCATACAATACTTGAAACACTTGGGAAAAATTACAAATTTTAATGAGTAGAAGTAGAACCCAACCACACAAATAAAAAATTTCGACTCATTATTTTTAGCCAATAGGCCCAAGAAAAACCCCTAAGGGAAAACCTATTGAGAGAGTATTTTTATTTTTCTTCAAAAAAAATAAATTACAGCAGTATGCAAATCTAGTAAGCATAACTTATCTCAACTTAAAAGATCGATTCTTTGCCTTGAAAACAATGTTGTAACAACCTAATTTTTTGTGCATTAATAGCCTCGAAATTCATGCCCTTTCTAGGTTGTATGGATTGCTTTCTCACAACCAATCTCCACCTCGAATTCCATGACTAACTCAGTCTTTGTTCTCGGTTTATGTGCCTACAGTAACAACAATAATCTTTCTTGATTTATGTGCCCTACTCACTCTTGAAAAATGTGTTGCCTGCTACAAGATGACTGTTGTACATTTATGCTATACGAGCTGCATTAAATGCTCAATCTCACTTCTCAAAAATTGTGCCACTACTTAGGAAATCATGTGCTTGCTATGTCCTCTATTTGTGTTGTACTTGTTGTACAATGCATAGGAAAGTGTGCCAATCCTCCTCTCTTGTTATTTGATCCTTCTTGGAAATCGTGCCAAAGCCCTTCTCTCCCTCGTTGCTTCTCTTTTCCTCTCGAGTCTTCTCGACACCTTTTCTCCAAAACTTATGAAGAATAACATGCCTTCAATCCCTATTTTTTTATTTTTTACCCATGGTAACCACCTCTTATGATCTAATGGTAAAGATTGGCTCTTGAGCCATTAAGATCAAAGGCTGAGATAAAATGCTCATTAATTCTCAATAAATGAAGATTTAATGCAGCCTCATCATTTAAATAAGTAATGAGACATTTTAATTAAAAACATGACTTTATTTCTCATAAAGTCATTTTTAAAATATAAGGAACTTCACTTTATAAAATAGCTTCATATCTCATAAAGTTAATTTCACTTTATCAAGTTATTAGGGATCACTTGGACATTTTTTCAGCTCCTAGGCAAATGAAGTGAAAAAACACTTGTCCTTGGTACAATTTTTAACATTAGAGGCATCCTTGCAAGCTGTCGAAATGAAGATTTTTGCACTAGAAGATATGGCAAGCTCAATACCCCTATGCTTTGCGCATCTACCTCCTCCCATCCTACAAGAAGTTTTAGAATATTGCAATGTCAATGAGGAAGGACAAGAGGGGGACAACCGAATAAACCTACCAAAATTGGAGACCGAAGGAGAGCATGCAATAGTGGAACTGGTATCTGGATCTATGGAGTCTGGATTATGCAAGGCCACTCAGAACACGCAAAGTGAATATTGGCACAAAGGAGAATCCAAATTTTGCCAACATCAAGGATTACTAGAACAATGAAACAGTGGAGAAGTTCGTTGATCTGTTGCATGGGTATCAGGACCTGTTTTCGACAAAGTTTTCAGAAATGAAGGGTATTACGGGAGAGCTAGGAGAAATGAAGATACCTCTGAAACTAGAAGCCGAATCAATAAGACGAAGGCCATACTGACTGAATCCAATTTAGAAACAAAAATTCAAGGATGAGATAGACAAAATGTTAGAGGTTGGAATAAAAGAACCTATGGAAGAATCAAAGTGGATAAGCCCGATAGTTATCCAAGATAAGAAGACAAGAGACATAAGGATTTGTGTGGATTTGTGCAAATTGAACAATGCTTGCTTACATGATCCATTTCCAACACCATTTACATATGAAGTGTTGGAAAATGTGGGAGGGCAAGAGGCGTACTCATTTACTGATGAGTTTTCAAGACACCATCAAATGAAAATTGCAACAAAAGATAGGCATAAGACTACATTTGCGACAGAATGCAAATGTCACCAGTACATTGTGATGCCATTTGGTTTAAAGAATGCACCTGTGATATTTTCAAGGGTAGTGGTCGTGGCTTTTAAAGAGTTCACTCACAAGTTTATGGAGGTGTACTTGGATGACCAGAAAGTATTCAGCCTGTTGAAGAATCATATTGAAGATTTTTTATTGATGTTGGATTCATGCAGACAGTACCATATCTCATTAACCTTAAAGAAGTGTTTTTTTTTTTGTGTCGTTTGGTAATCTATTGAGGCATGTAGTGTGTAGACAAGGCTTGTTAATGAATCCAGCAAAGATTGCAGCTATTGTAGACTTACTACCACCAACTTTAGTGTGGCAGTTGCGATCCACGATGAGGCACACAAGATACTACAAAAAGTTCATCAAGGGTTATGTACAGATTACGGCTCCACTAGAGAAATTGTTGAAGAAAGATGTGAAATTTCAGTGGATTGACGAATGCTGAAATAGCCTGGATATGTTGAAACATAAATTGCTGACTACGCCAATTTTGGTTTTTTCGGATTGGAAAAAGGAGTTTCATATGCATGTGGATGCATCATCAGTCGCGTTGGCCGCAGTACTAGTACATCCAAGGGATGGAGATTTAGATCATTCGATTGCTTTTGCAAGCAAGAAGTTGTCAACTGCAAAAAAGAACTATACCACCACAGAGCCCAAGGGATTAGCAATATTATACATGCTACAAAAGTTTAAGCACTATTTGTTGGGTCCTCGATTTAAGATGTACACTGACCATTGTGCACTCCAATATTTAGTCAATAAGCCATTGTTGGGGGGGGAAGATATGAGTACGATTTCAAAGTTGTTGTATGTAATATCCCAAATAATATTCTACCTTTATACTAACCATTGTTACAAATATCGGCGCGGCATGGAAATCGGCAGGGTCCAGGAAACATCGTCTCGGGATATCTCGGCAGAACATCGGCAAAAATCGGCAAACTTAAAAAACACAAAAATATTCATTTTTTTTCAATTTTTTAAACATCTAAAGCAACAATAACATCAAATAAACACATTGCCACATGAATATGGAAAGAAAACTGATATATAAGATATATAAGATGTCTAGAGATACATCACACATCAAAATGGATCATGTCCTAGTCCTACTCCTGAATAGTGAATACTGAATGTCTGAATCATCAAAAATATAAGTTATAACTTATAACAAATGTATCTCACGATCATCATCATGACTCATGAGTCATCTACAGTGAAATAAAGTAAATAAACTATGGATTCCCTCTACCCCTTTTACGGGAAAAGGTAATCGCTGTGGAAACAGCCCTTGCCCTTCCTCTAGGGCTAGGTGGCCTCGAGGCTTGTCGGCCTCGTACTGGTATCCGACGTCCTCTAGAAGAACTAGAAGACCCTGCAAAAGGATCATGATGTCCTCTAGAACCTGAAGGTGGCTGAAACTGGTGTCCTGAAGAAGAAGAAGGAGCTCGAGGAGGTAGTCCTACAACTACTCCTCCACTAGTGGCAGTGCTACTATCGGGTCTATCTCCCTCTAACCCTGCCTGTGGCTCTGGATCTAACTGTGGCACACTCCCAGACTCAGTGTGAAACTCCTCTGGAACTGGATCACCCTCATATGGAGCCTCTGTATCATCATCATGATCATGATCATCCGCTAGCCAATCAGGGGCTACCTCCATAGCAGGCTCTTGACACTCCGACCTCCAAGCTGCAGTGGTGTCGATATGATCTAATGAAATGGCCTTTGCATCAACTTTTCTCTGATATTGCTTCACCCACAACCTGAGATTGTAGTGGACGTAGACCAAATCATTAAGGCGCGGAGTATCCAACCTGCAGGAGGATCATAGAATTAGATATTAAATTATAAAGTTAATAATTTCAATTTGTAATGCATAAATTAGAAGGCAAAGGGGCATAATGATAAATGATAAAATTATAAACTAGAATTCAATAATTTTTATTCTCTAATGAATTTGAAAATTCTTTAACCTGTTGCGCTTTTTGGAGTGTACTTTTTCAAATACACTCCAGTTGCGCTCGCAACCGGAAGAGCTACA
>LPNX010848289.1:31217-63220 GCA_001517045.1 Pseudotsuga menziesii
AACATCTTGCGGGCGCGGACAAAGGCACACAGTGGAGGGCCGAGGCATACAAATTTTTAAATGAAAAAAAAAACCTAACATTTACTTACCTTCAGGCTTCAGCTGCACTCTACTCGCCGGCGGCTCTCCTCTTGACCTGTAGCGACCAAATGAATGAACAAATAACCTAACCCGCGGGCTTAAAAAAGTCAAAAAACAATATTTTTTTTCGACTGTCCAGAAACCGCGAGTCGACGGCGACATCTCGGCGGTATCTCGGCGAAAAATCGGCGATATCTCGGCAAAAATCGGCCCGATATCGGTGCCCGATTTTATCTTGAAAAATCGCCGCCTGGAAAAACCCGCGATTTCTCGGCGACTCGGCGATATTTGTAACTTTGATACTAACAGATAATGATGAATGTTGCCAGTTTATACATTTCAGGTGTGTATGATAAAATAATTTGATTTGCATGCAAAACAGGTTACATGCCCAAAAACCCTAAATATGACAAATATGGAGATCAAATAGGAAATAGGCTTCAGTAAGATTATAGTAACATACCAATATTTATAGTTGTGATGGTTTTTCAGTATACAATAGACATGCATGCCATGCAGCAACTCTAACTCCAAAAATGTGTTGCTAGGTTCAGGCGATTCGCCCATGCAAGGAAAACGTCCCATCTTGGATGATGATCTGCTCATAACTGCTTCAATATTTGACGAATGGAGTTAAGACTTTCCAGGTATGCTAGCATGGCTCTCCTGATAACTTTGGGAGATGCATGCAAAACTTTGCAATCCTTCTTGGACACTAACGAATTGGTTCTCTGGAATAGTGAGATGCTCTCTCTCCCACACGTGTTTGTTTGTAACTTCTTCAATAGTGTAAGAGATGATCTGATACTTTCCAGGTATAATGATACGGTCCTTCCGGGAGAGAATGAAGAGACATGCAGAATGAATGAGGTCGTCTTTCTGAAGCAAGGCGAATTGTTCCCAATGTTTCTAGCTATTTCCCAGCAATAAAACGTGACCCCTGTAATATTGTCCTTCTCTGTATGCTAGATCTCTGCAAAAGAATGAATGTTGTGAAGAGCTAATGATAGATCTGAGTGAGCTATCCGGAAGTGATTAGGGCAGATAGATTTCACTGTCAAAACACCTGTTAGTTGATGGCTCACGCCCTCGACCCCAACTTGTTGTTGCGGCTACTGTTGTTGTTGCTCTCAAAATCAATCTCCAAAATGAATAATGATAATAGATGCATTTTTGGTTCGACTTATCTTCTTATGTAGCTTTTAGGGTTTGCATATAGTTTTTAGGGTTTGCATGACTTTACTTTTGCATGCATGCAAACCTAATTTCTCATTGACGCATGCAGTATGAAATAAGACCTGCATGCTCTGCATGCTTGTTGATATCTGCTCCAATGGCCTTCTGTAATCTACTAATGATCTAATAACACTGAAGTGGTGTTCCTTTATGCTCCTAGTGATATTAGTCCTCAGTTATTCACTTTTCTTTAATACCCGCTCGAACCTATGGGAATAAAATAGGTTAACGAGTATCCTTGGGTGATTTAATTAAAAGAGGACATTACACTGTAAAGCCAGGGAAGTTGAACTCAGGTCCTGACCATTTGTCACGAATAGAAACCAACGAGGATGCGGGGAATGTAGATGACAGTTTACCAAATGGACACCTATTTGCAATCCAAATGGTAGATGACTATATCTCAGAAATCGCATAGTTCTTGAGTATTAGTGTGGCTCCAACAAAGTATACGATTGTGTAGAAGAAGCAGCTTGTAGTCAAGGCGACAGACTACCAATTGATAACAAGAAGTTTGTATAAGTTAGGTGTAGATGGAATTCTGCTGCGATGCATGGTAGAACATGAAAGGCCTACAATATTGGAGGAGGCCCATGAAGGAGTTGCAGGAGGCTATTATGCGGGGTGTTGCCGCCTTACACACACCTGGGGGGAATTAGCGCAGCATAAATCTTCAAGCTGCTAAGTGCGTCCATGGGGGCAAGTCTCGAGTCAGGTGTTGTCACTTGATCCTGACTCCTTCGTTTAGGCCACTCCTAACGGAGCCAAGGGGGGTAGTACCTAAGAAAGAGTTGCTAAGGCTCTTGTTTTTATTAAGTTATGGATGAGATGGTTGTTAGGAGTTTATAAGTGATTCACTGAAACAAGATACTGCAATTTATAGTTTAGTTCAACAACATAAAAGGAGTTATGGCATTCATAACATGATATGACTGAAAATAGAAATACGGAAACAAATTGAACCAGTGCCAAAAATGGAGTCAAGGTAAATAAGTGTTGTTGAAAAATGAGAAATGTTTTGCAGTGTACTTGGTCAGTTTTAAATTATTCAATGATGAATGAGTTAAGGGGAAAAGAAGATTCCCGGTATATCGTGAGGTACTGGGAATATGTCCGGATTCTGAGAAGAGTGGCTCCGCACAGAAAAATGTGGGCTAGATGGAGTCATGGGGGGTGTTCAACACTACACCAACAATGATGTATCTTAATGGGACCCCATGGTTGCTTTCTAGTTGTTCCCGCTTTCCCTGAAGAATTTTCCCACTACTTCTTAGATTCGTTAAGATGGATTTCCATAATGTTTGAGGGTTGTAGATTTTATTAATGTGACTTGATTACTTAGATGTGAGGGATTAATAAATGCACAATACCGCTTTTGATATCCCCAAGTGTCATACTAAGCCGTGAGGGGTAGAGCATACCCGATAGAGGAAAAATGTTTGTTTCGATTTAGTGAGTAACGAAATAACAGAAATGCTAATCTATACATCCCGTTAAGGACGGATTGTGTGCTTATGTTGCAATAAAGTAAACATGCAAAAATATGAGTTTTTCTAATTACTACAACCAAGAATCTCTTTCCGGCTTGGATGTTGTATTCGGGAAAGTAAGGCTGGGTAAGTATTTGGTTACTTTAAAAATAAATTATAAACTTGAAAGAAACAAATATTGATCTAGAATGACTAAAGCTGACCTACAAGAAACAATAACACCACTTCAAGTACAAATACGGGCTTCCCCCAAATGGGGGAAGAGGGGTGTGGGAGCCGTAATCCCACTTGCTTTTTATTCAAATTAATTACAACAATGCTTAGAAGGGAAAACCCTCTTTTAGACCTTGAAAAATGGGTCAAAAGAGGCTTTACAAGTGTTGGGAAGAAAATGAATGGAGGAGAGGGAAGGTAGATGGATCGTGGTTGCTCCGGATGGCGCAAAACTCGATTTTTCGGCAACACCTCCCTCTCTTTTTCCTCTGACCTGCTAAAACCCAGCAAGCTAGTGAAGCAAAGTTAGCGGGTTAATGCTTTAAAAATACATAAAAAATACATTACTTAAGTACTTGTAAAGATGGGAAAAATTGGGCCTTTCAAGTACGAAAGCAACTAGTGATTTAGATCTAGTATTTAGAGATGAAAACTTGCAATATTTTAGATCTAAACATATGCAAGTAAAGAGGAATGATAAACACTTCAGATTTAATTTTACTTGCAATAATAAAGTAACCAAGAGAAAGAGAGAAAAATTTGCTTGAAGAAAGAAGGATCTCAAGCTCCAACTTGAATGTAGTGAAGAATGAAGAGTTCCTGCGGCAAAAGAAGCATTAGATCTCAAACATGAGGAACTGAAGAGAAAGAGAAAGCAACCGAGCTCCGAGTTCTCCTTCACTTGTGGCGACACTTGTGGCGATCTGCAAAGCTATAAAACCTCAAACAAAAAGGGATGAAATCTAGTGTGATAACATAAATAAGATGAAAAGAGCATTAGTATTATCGACTACAACATGCTACTTTCCAGTCTTAGCTAATTAAACACAAGCAAGCAACTTGAAAATCTCAAATGCCTATTCTATGGACTAAATATAGCCTTCTTAAGCTAAAAATGATACCACAATTTGCATATGAGGAAATAAAACTAAGCTCATATCACCTCATGAAGCATAAGCATTCACCATAAAAAAATATCTTGCACACAATGGACCTCCAAAGTCTTCACTTTTATTCATAAACAATTACAAAGCATTACAAGAGCAAAGGTTCCTTGCTTTCGTTCAAATGAGGAAGAAAGCCTCGCTTAAATAGGAAAAATGAGAGCAAACCCCAAGGGAGGCGAATTTGTCAAGTGTTGGAGCTTTTTGAGATGATTGGGGGCGAACTAGAGTGAACTAGAGGTGGTAGATGACACCTCTCATAAGGTAGGTCACCCCCACCTCTTTCTATGACACATACGCATCATGAGGTGAGCTCTATCATGGATAAATGTGCCCCTCTAAGGAGAAATTCGCCCCCTCATGGATTTGCTTGGAATCAAGTCGATTTGATCTTGATTTGGTCTCCAATTACCCCCAACATCATCCTTAGTTAACCCGAAACATGTCTGGGACAAGTTCCCACTGATTTAGGGATACGTTTTTTCTCCATATTTTCTCTTTTTCTAATTTTTTATTCACTTTTTGCATTTTTTGGAGAGAATTTCACCTAAGTGATAAATAATCACTTAAAACTTAGGAAAAGTGGGTTTAGGGATTAAGTGGGGGCTATGGGTCCAAAAACGAGCATCCCCATGACCAAATTGGCTCCCTAGGCCCAATTTTATGACCTTTTGAACTTTTACAATTAAAATACATCTTATCAATGATTTTATTAAAAAATTAAAAAAAATCCTATGAAAGACTTAGCGCATGTCCACAAAACTATGGGACTATGGCTAGCATGGTATAATACATAGACCCTAGGCTTTAATAACCTTTTAAGGCATAATCACCAATTTCACCATCCCGACTTTGGAGGATTTTGAGTGAAAAACTCGAAAATTATATGTCACTTAAAAAAGCGTCACATAATCAACTAAGGAAAAAACACTCAAGGATGATGACCTTGATGACCAAGTCCTAAGAAGGCCAAGCCTTTTACAAAAGAAACCATCATGCTATGTCATTTATTACAATTCCCCCGAGGGGGTGTGAACATGCGAAAAAAGGACCACAATTGGTCCCGATGTAACCACGGAACTTTTGAGCAATGACAATGAACAATTGACTTGTTCAATACTCTGGCGGCTCACTGGAAATCCCCTAAGTGCCACTTAGGTGATAACACGGGGAAAGCGACTACACATAAGATTTTGCAAGCAGGTCTTTGGTGGCCTACCCTACACAAAGATGCCAAGGAATACTGTCAAACATGCGACGTCTACCAGTGGGTGGGGAAGCCTTCAAGGAGGGGGATGAGATGCCTTTGATGCCCCAAGTAACATTGCCGTCAATTGATAAATGGGTAGTGGATTTTGTTGGATTGATTAATCCACCTGCGTAGCAGTCATAAGCAAGATACATTATCAAGGCAACAAATTATTTAACTAGATGGGTTGAAGCAGAACCTGTGAAGGATTGCAACGCACAAACAACTTCATGGTTCTTTTTTGAGAACGTTGTAACAAGGTTTGGATGCCCAAGAATCTTGATGAGTGATCATGGGATGCATTTTTTAAATCAGACTATTACTGCATTAATAGAAGAATTCCAAATTTATCACCAAAATAGTACCCCCTATCATCCTCAAGCAAATGGCATAGTAGAAGCATTTAACAAAATTCTAGAGAATGCATTGGCAAAGATCTGCAATGTGAACCGAGATGATTTGGGGTTTGACAATTTCTGTAGTACTTTGGGCCTATAGGATAACATGCAAGAAGCTGATTGGGCATGTTATCGGTTGAAATGGCAGTCCAGGCCACCGGTAACCATATGAGGATGAAGTGACCATTGACACCTTACTCAACTTCTCCCGACTGCCTCGGAAGCCTAAGCCTTCTAGGGGAGAGCCCTATTACGACTCTGAAAAGACACTAAGACACAAAAAGATATCTTCTTTCGAGGATTGTCAGTGATCAGTGCCTAATGGAGTCAGTTCAAAGAGTTATGTGTGTATATGGAGCAGTGAAGCACCACTCGTAAGAGACTCGCGAGTCTTCACGAGTCGATGGTCGGGTTAGGTAACCGCTGCAGACTCGGCCAACACTCGGCCCTGCTCGCGGACTCGCCCTTACTCGCAGACTCGTTCAAACTCGGCCCGAACTCGCTCAGACTCGGACGAGAAATGAAAACACACCCCCGCGGAAAGGACACCACGATGCATTTTGGTTGAGTTTTAGGTTCGCGGACGATGCGTTTTGGTTGTGTTAGGTTCACGGGAGATGGTTTTGGAGGGAAAACGATATTACATCGAGCTAGTGGAGGATGGGTGGCGGGTCGATGCCAAGCATCGAGCCCCCCCCTAACTCTCCCTGCTCACCCCTTTATTAAAAAACAATGCATTATATTATATACCATATAATGTTTTAATCTTTCTTTTATATTATTTTTTTTTATAAATGGTTTTATTTTTTAATGTATTTTAAATGGTTTAATATTGTTTTTTAATTTGTTTTTATTTGTTTTCTTAAAATAATCTTAATTTATTTAAAATTTAATGTTTTCTTAAATTTTTATTAATTTTTTTTTATAAATGGTTTTATTTTTTAATGTATTTTTAAATGGTTTAATATTGTTTTTATTTGTTTTCTTAAACTAATCTTAATTTATTAAAAAAATTAATGTTTTTTTAAATTTTTATTAAAAAATTATTAATTCGGGTTATGGGTGGTATTCTTGATAAAAAGGTAGTTTAAAGGTCGGTCGTCATCAGCTTTCAGGTAAGCATACCTAAGTAGTTTAAATTTGATGGGTGTAGATTTCATGGATCACTTCTATTTCAAGAGCAAAGAAGAGAGAGATCCTTGATTAGGCAAAAAACACCGAATGAGATGGCATACGCCAAGTATCTCAACCACATGGCATTTTCCTTATCTTTAATGAAATAATGTTATGAATTATTGCATACATTGTAGTTTATAACTTATATAGATTGGAAATGCCATTATCTTCCTTTTTGTGCCTAAAATTTACCATATTATAAGTGTTTTTCCTATTTGCCAAGTTTGTCCCGAGTCTTTCCTGAGTCGACGAGTCATATGCCAGCCGAGTCTTTGCCGAGTCCAATCGTGCAACATTGATATGGAGTATACTAGTCTAGTTATCATGAATGAGACTAGTAGCCATTGAAATACATAGGAACATAGCAGCAATACATTCGTTACTAATTAACCAAAACCAATAATGTGCATCTAGTAGTACCGAACAATGGTGCATGCATAAGTATGGTAGTATATCAGTATTTAGCAACATATGAGGAATATAACAGTTATAAATGCAGCATTATCATATGCGTTTTACTGACAAATCATGGCAGTAGTTGTCATCTCATCACAAGAAATAACCATCATTTGATAAGTATTAGAGAATGTGCAGCGGTATGTGTCAGTCACCACCGAAGTGTCTTATTGCAACATGAGAATGTATGTTGTCAACAGGCTTCCATGCTGCATACGAATGTGTTTATTTAACCACCATTGCATTAACTAACTAACAATAACAAAGTCTTTAGTAAATGTGTAATTATTTGCAGACTGTGTGTATACAGCAAGTACAGCAATAAGGTGAGGTTTCAGTGCTTTACATCAAGTGAAAACATGCATGTACAGTATCCATAGCAATATTCATACTAACATTATGTTATCAGCAGTACTAAACACATACATGCATGATGATAAAAGGATGTAAACAGTTCACTTTTAATGACAGACCGAATTAACAATTCATACCATCATTTTACTAACCTCTTATTTGTTCATGTGCAGGTCAAAGGAAGAGGTATGTAAGACACAAGTATGAGAGGGTTGCCACTATAAAGGGCAGCCCTGTGGGGTAAGAGAGGACTGTCACAAAAGTGACCTAGGGCTATGACAGTTTGAAGAGGGAGATCCGAGGTCTAATGAGGAAGGCTTGGCTGTTGGGGAGGTTAGGGTAGTGAAAACGCTAGGTTTTTGGGTTGTTTTAGGGCCTTTTTAGGGCAAAACTTAGATTTTAGGAATTTATATATTTTTGGGGTTCCCTATAATTCCGCCTCAGGGTTTTAGATTCTAGGCTGAATTTTTAGGGAAGGAGGCCGAAAAATGCAAAAAATATATATTTTTTTTATTTTTAGGGTTTTTGACATAAAAATGCAGACCTAAAATTACCCTAATCTACCACATAAAATACAATCTATCCAACAATATTGACTAGGTTTGGGAAAAGAGAATATGTAAAAACAAAAGGAGATCTACCTAGCAAAGCCCTACCCAACCTAGGGCATCTAGGGAGGATGGCCAACCTAGAGAGGAAGGGATCCTAGGTCAAACACTAACCTAGAAAACTAAGGTAAAAACCCTAGAGGATCCTCACAAGGAGGCGTACCTCAGCTTGCTAAGGTGACAAGAAGGCTGGTAATGGCCTATTCCGAGAGAAAATGCAGCACTAGGGCTACCATTTAGTCACGAACATACACATCCACCAACATTCAAACAAAGAAATAAGAAGCCTTACCTCCAAGTGCTCGTGTTTATCCAACAAATCAGAACATCATCTAGCAAAGAATTTCACCAAAGAATTACCAGAAAATAGCTTGCATTAACTCAAAAAAACCTCCTCAAGAGGGGCAATCTCTCCAAAGAGCCCTAGCAAGGGTAAAACAAATGCATAGTGTATTATCCCATAAGTCTTGTGTTAAAATGAAAGTGAAAAGATCTATTTATATGATCTAACACTCATTTTTTACAAAATATCCAAGCCTACATGCCTTAAAACATGTCAATTTTAAATTTTAAAATGTCAACTTAAAATTAAAACAAAAATATGGCGTAAGGTAGGCTCAAGGTAGGCTACCTAGGGTATTTGTACCCCTAGGTGCCAAAATACGCTCAAATAACCGAATCACTCCGAACGAAAGGCTAGAGTGAGTTGGACGGAGGGCATTATACCCCATCTAACCCCTAGAATGTTGTAAAATCCCTCAACGCCCTCGTCAAAACATCAAAAGGCCTGGCATGGAGGATGGCTTTCGTCTGAGGAGATAAGGCCAGGGAGAGCAAGTGTCCACTGCCTAAAGGGCTAGGAGGGTGTCCAAAGTGGTTGCGAATGAAGACAATCATCTCGTAGCTGAAGCAGATGCCACCAGAGCTTGTAAAAAGGATATGGAGCCATGTGACCTAGTGGTCAACCCTTAGGAGCCCCAGACACCAACCTCGAGGTTAAAAACCCCATCAAAGGGCAGTTAGCAATGCCATTAAGCCATAGTACTCCTAAAGGATGAACCAAAGGGCCCAGCCATGACCACATTGCTCGATAACACTCCTGGTCGAAAAAATTGACCCTCTCTCCCTGAGGTACACCTAAAGGTGCATTGGGAACGGGTGCAGCGTAATAGGGCAGACACCCTTCAGGTTAGTGTATGGGCGAGAGGCAGTCATGTCTATGGCATTCATTGTTCTGAGTCTGTGTGTGGTCGTGATTACAAGGTTAACAGACAGTAGCGTAGTCGAAAGAAGATTATCAGAACTAATGGAGTTGGAGGAAGAACAATTTGTGGCAGGTTTTCACCAACTAGTCCAGAAAGCACACGAAAAGGCCTAGCGCGATAGACACATTAAGTAGAAGTAGTTCAAGAAGGGAGATTTGGTCTTGATGTATGATAGCAAGTTCATGGGGCATCCAGGTAAGTTTAGAATGCATTGGCTAGGACGTTATGTTATAAAATTAGTCATTGAGGCAAGGGTTGTTCAACTTGAAAAGTTGAATGGGGAACCCTAGAAGGATTTGTCAATGGAAGTCTGCTAAAACTGTATGGAGACAGTCATCCTTCTACAAAGTGATTGAAAAAAAAAGATATGAATGTCACAGAAAAGAGGAATGTTGCAAAGAAGGCGCAACATGTCGAAGAAAGAAAGAGGAAGCCAGCAACACAAGGGAACACACCAAAGAGATGAGGTATCGTGGATATGAAGCAAAGGAAAGGACGGACAGATTTAGCAAGTGTGAAGATTAAAGGGCATAGTAATGACCGAAGTGCAAGAATGTGGTGTAATAAATGCAAAGGATCCCCAGCAGGATTGGAGAGGAGAGCAAATCCCAAGTAAGTCTAGATCAAATCTAGGTATGGGTGCATGAATCTAGGTTCACATTGAATGCAGAAACAAGTGCAAAGGTAGACAAGATAGTTGAGGAAAGGGGTTAAAAGCAGGAGTAGAATGTCGGGCGCCGGCCAGAAGTTGAAAGCAGTCAAAGCCGAAGCAAGTCGAGCAAAGTCGAGACAAGTGCAGTCACTAAGGGGTAGGAAGATGGCACCAAAAGTAACAACATCACTACAGAGAGGGTCGCGAACGAAGAATCCATCTGTGGTAATCAAAGAAGAAGTTCCGATAGTAGCCGCATCAAGGGCAAGCACAGGGAAGGGGGCATCAAACTCCACATCAACAAACTATCACAGGGAATATATACTATCGAGGAAGATGGATGCAAAGCCAGTGAATTTACAGAAGAAATATCCCCCGGAGATGCCAGGAATTCTGGAAGGTGTGCCAATTTGGGGTACCTTGTTAGGGACCATCGAGAAGCGAAAGTATGTAGACCACGACATCACCATAAAGGAGCAGTTCCCAAAACTTGCAAAGGAATACTATTTGCATTAGAGCCACAAAAAATTATTGCATTAGAGCCACAAGTAACTAGTCTAGACTCACCGATTATTACATTAGACCCACAACAATAAGCGACAGGGTTGCAACACTCTGGCTTGTTGAATTTGTTAGAAGTTCTGCATTTTGGCAGAAGTTTGAAAGTGAATAATTGTATACATTTGTTGTTGAGTTGTGTGCACGAAGGTTTCTTGCAGTTGGATACTGCAATATCAATTGACAGCAAGCTGATTGCAAAGATAACGGGATTGTCGACTGCGAGGGAAGACCCGCCACAATTGATCAGGAATAAGAAACATGACAAAGTATTGGCTAAAATGATGAAGGACAAGTATGGTACACACAGAGCACAGCGGCGATTAGCTGTGGACAAGATCATCGATGATGTAGTAAGGTTCACAACACAACTATTGGCTTGCAAGTTGGTTAGGAAGAGTTGCAAAGATTAGGTTCCAGCAGGAGTTATAGCAGCAGCGGAGAGGTGCGCAGAAGACAAATGAATTGGTTAAGATTTATAGTGAATAAGTTCTTGGAAGACTACACGGAGGCACAAAAAAAAGTGCAACCGTTTCATTACGCATGGTTGTTGATAGTAATTGCGTTGGTTGCATGGAGGGAGCTGGATGAATTGCAGTTCTTGGATACTGTGAATAAGCCATGTTTAGCGACCAAATGCGTGAATATGTGGTTTAAAAAGAACAAGAGGAGGCAGATTGAGAATAGTATCACGTTCTTTGTCTATTGCAATGTTATTCAACATATTATCAAGACAATACGCGCATGGAACAATAAGTGGTGGACATGTACAAAGGAATAACATGCTTCAAGGGTGGTATGCACCACATGTATATTCAAGCCATATGGGACCCGAAGAAACGATGGTTTCCATCACTATTTAGGTTAACGGAGCAAGATGTCAGTGCAATTGTGAATGATTGGTAGGCAGATTGGAGATTCCCTCTCACCAAGGAAGAGCAATAGAAGTAGGAGGAGGAACAAGACAAGGATTCAGACAAAGAACTAGATGAAGGTCAAAGTAGCAGAGAAAATGACCAGCAAGGTAGTGAACCAAAACAAGGTGATGGTGTGGGAAAAACAGTGCAGGAGACTGCACCAAAGGTAGGTGAAAAGTGGAAGGAGCACACCGAGGCAGACCCTTCCATGCATAGGAAGAAGAGGAAGGCGGAGAAAGTACAAGTTTTCCACTCAATCACAGAAAATGATTTGGACAAAATAGGAGAACAAGTTAGGGAAGAAGCAAAGGAAGCATGAGGAGTAGTAGTGAAGAAATAGGATGAAATGAAGGAAAGCATGCAAGAGCAGTTAACTGCATTGCGACAAGTCATGGAGACAATGAAATTAACACCTAGAAGACAAAGGAGAAGAGCATGCAAAGAAGGTGGAACCAAGGGAGATGGTTCCTTAGCCAGCAAGTGCATCAACGACACAGAGAACTGTGAATATTGCATTGGTGCCATTGAGTTCCCTACAACGGAGCTACAGGAAAGTGCATCAACGGTAAGTCTAGTTCACTTAATTTTGTTAGAAATTCCATTAGAAGCGCTATACACTTTGCAAACAGAAGTAGCAAGGGAGTTCCAGTTGCCCATAGCTGCAATGTTAGTCGAGAAGGTCGAGGGGATCATGGCAAAGATGACATTGCAAAAGCAAAATAAGAAGTTAGGCAAGGAGCTATTGCCAACATTTTTGTACTATAGTTGGGTTACCTGAGGAGCCACCGGTTGACAAACATGTCCAATGTTTGATTCCAGTGTATCAGTTGATCCGTCTTTATGTCTAGCCAATATTGGCTAGCCAGTTTTTCAGTTGAATAATTTTGACCATGGCCCCGCGGGGTTTGTAATAAAATGTGCTAGTAGGGTGTTTTGAGTGGTTCGGTCTCTTAAGACGTAGAATCTCAACTAAGGTATTCCAGGGAGTTTTTTGCCCTTGACAATTATGCTTTGCCTATAGCCGAGTATAATTGACGAGGTTTTCTCCCGCTTCCTCCAAAGCTGGAATGCCCGATTTTTTGGGGGGTTATTAGAGCCCAACTAAGTGTATATAAACCTACTAGGCATTATTAGAATAGAGCATGGTCATGTCCTAAGTCAATAGGACCTTTAAAAATTTTCCGAATTTTTTTTTCCGGACGAGTTAAAAATTTATTTTAATTTTTTTATTATTTCCCTAAGTTTTTTAATTAATTTTTCCATAAATTAAATGGAAAAATCCCGTTTGTAATAAGTTAGTCATCCGGACCCTGTTTTCAGTGATTGAAGGCTCTAACCTTAAGCCAAAAATCATTCTTGATCGGCCAGCCAATCAGATACAACTTTCAAATCATCAATCGGACACATAATGCTCATTTTCTCAAAAAAGTCATTTTTGGGGAAAAAATGATTATTTTGGAGAAAATTAAAACTCTCCAAATTAATCCAAATTCGGTGAAATAAAAGGCTAAATGACATCTCAATGGGCATTTATGATGATTGGAGTTATCATAACTCAGCTTCAGTCAACATTTAGTGAGCAATAAAGATATATTCAGTTAACGGACTTGTCATCTCCAGCTAAACTCCCGAATTGGATGAGATGGAGAGCACTCATTGGTTTGATGATTTGATCGAGGTAGACTGATGATTACACCGGCAGTGGCCTCTCCAGACCTAAGATGTGGCTTTACCTACCAGCTCACGCCCCTCTTCATGCTCACGCCCTCTCTCTCCAGCAGATGCGCCCTCACACGTGTGGGATGAATTTGGGCTTGGTTTTCACTGCTTAGGGTTGGAATGGGGGCACCTTGCCTAGGTGGAGGCCTCCCCTCATCCCCAGCTCATCTTCTTCAGGTCTGGTCTTTCAGTAGTCTGTCGGTCCAGTTAGGTCTGGTTTTTTGGTTTTAGGGTTTTGGGTTCTTCTTTCATTGTATAAATAGAGGCTTCTTTAGCTCTATTGGGATGGATTTTTGTGTAGAGAAACTCTGTCCAAACTCTGTAAATGCTTGTTGCTTTATGCAACCGTGGAATAAATTTTAGGGCTTCGGAGGCTCATATGGTTTGTAAAATGTGGATGAATGCTCTTGGCGAATGAGGTGATAGTGTTTCAATTCTCTCCTTTCATGCTTATGTTGGTTAATGATTCATGCCTTAGAAGGCTTCTGTAAGCACGTATGATCAATTATTTGAAATTTCAATTTAATTGTTTATGGTTTCACTCTTCGAAATTGAAAGTAGCATTGGTTATTCAGTTATATGATATGCTCTTTTACATTTCAATTGGTAAAACATACATGATCTAATCCATCTTTTGGCAAATGTTTGAGTTGAATTTGTGCAGATCACTTCATCCAATCAAGTAGGAGTTCGAGCTCAGGTGCATCCTCTCCTCTTGAAGTCAAGACAACTTCCGGAATTTTCAAGGTTCAAGGAATCCAAGCATCATCAAGAAAAGCCAGAGGTTTGAATGTTTTTCTTCATTTTTATTCATCCTTCAAAGTTTAAGAAATTTTTACATTCTTGGGTTAGGGCAAGGTTTGGGCTAAAGTGAACATTCATTCACCAAACCTTATGCCCCTGTTGGCTGTCCCATCTTCAATTTGCAGCCATCTTTCTCTTTTTATTGCAGCCCTTTCTTCTCCTCTTTCGCTGCCCACTTTTGCCCTTTTTCTTCACTTTTTGCAGCCCTCTTTTTGCCCTAATTTGTAGCCTCATTTACCCTTTTCTGCAGCCACCTTTTGGGCCCTAGTTTCAGCCATCTTCATCACTTTTTGCAGCCCTCTTTCTTCAATTTGCAGGCCCTCTTTCACCTTTGTTTTCAGCCTTCTTTGACCTTCTTTCGTCCTCTTTTCACCTCTTTTTCACTTCTCTTTTCATAGCCTTTTACTCCTCTTTTTCTTCTTCTAGTTTTGGTGAGGGTTGGATTCGTTTTTTGGTCATTAAGTTTGTAGATCTAATTTCAATTTGTTTTTATGAACTAACACCATAACGAGTTAGTGTTCAAAGCTCTTAGTTTCAGGCAGGTGAAGGAGAACCCAAAGGCTAAAAGCAAGCAAGAGCAAAAAGACCAAAACATCTCCCTCCTCTTTCTTTCCTTTCTCACCATCTGCTCATTCAAGAAGAAGCTGAGCATAACAAAGCATTGTAAATTAGTAATAAAAAGGCTAGTGGGAGCAAGCCTCCCATCTTTTCTACTACCCTATTTTGGGGAAGTGTGTCTTGTGTTCCTTTTCATCTTTTTTAGTGTAGTTTTAACTTAAAGCACTTAGCTTAGTTCTCTTGATTAGACTTAGTTTCCATTTCCACTAATTGCTAGTTGTTCATTAAGTATAACTACTAATTGCTAGATTAGATTTTATTAATTGCATTGTAGTGTATCTTTCTCTATAATTGTTAATTTTAAAAAAAACCAAAAACTCTTGAATCTCACCATAAGGTGGATCAAGAGTGCTGTATGTCCGAGAGTTTGTTTAACTGTCTTTCTTTTATTTGCATGCATTCTATTGTGTGCTACTTTAACTAATTAATTCTTAAGTAAGACTCTTGAACTTGCAGTAACACAAGTCAAGAGCACTCTCTGTCAGAGAGCATTATTAGATTTGCACATCCTTGCATTAGGCATTTAGATTAGATAAGTCTCTTAAACCTCTGTCATAAGACAAGGTCAAGAGCGCTCTCTGTCGGAGAGTTTTAATTAACCAATTTAATAGAACTTGCAACACACACCCCTTTAATTAATTAACTCCCTCCTCTCCTTGCCAAAGTATGCACTGACCGATCTCAGATCGGAGTACTTAGAAACGACACTAGATCTTTAACCCTGCAAGAGTAACTTAATAAAACTCAACACCCCATAACCAACGCATCGGCGTTGTAGGGAATCTTCCAAAGTACTTCCTAGTAGAGGCGTCGGAATCCTGTTGTCTAAGCTTCTCAGCTAGCTGGTCAATCTTCGCGATACCAACCCGGGATACTGGGCAGGCCCGACATGTCTTCAATGGAAGGAACTTAGAATATTCTCCCAGCTTTTGACAAACCTTCGTTGACACCTAAATCAAGAGCACATAAAATCCTTAAAACCTACCAAGAGCATTCGCACAATCTAATACTCACTAGTTAGATTCCTAGACTTATTATTTTCTTTGCGCATTTTAGTATCATTGACTCCATAAGGCACTGGTCCTTGATTAAATCTGCATAATTATCTTATATTGATCAATTGTCTGTGGTTCATTATAATTGCTATCACTGAATGCTTAATTAAAGTCTGGAATTTTTACTTATCTTCTTAATCTCTTGTCGCAACGTGGATTGCTCTTTTGATTTTGTGTCACATTCATAATAAGTAAACACCTTCAAATCATAAAAACTCCTAAGTAACATCCATCCTCATCTGCAACCTTTAAAAACACTTTAACAACTTAAGAGCCATAGAAACTCTTTTGTAGGGACCACCCCCTTGGCTTCGTTAGGAGTTAGCCTAAACGGAGGAGCTAAGAGTAGGTGACAGTACCTAGCTCTGTGCTTGCCCCCAAGGTCACACCTCTCCCACTTTCCTAAGTGAGGAGACAGCTTTCATTAGATTTCTGTTGTTGGTGTGCGATCGGCGGACAACAGGAGCAACAAGAGACAAAGAAGGAGAAAGGTCTCTATACTATTTCCATTTATAAATTGATGTTGTTAGTTTTCTTACCCCAGATTTGATCTACAATCTCAATCATTTACCCTCAACAATTAAATACATTCACCAGTAATTGTTGAAAATGATAATTTCAAATACACTGAAATATAACTTATATGTAGTGAAAACATAAACAATAAACAACCACATTTAAACACACACCTGACACATGGGATTTATGGGCAATGCCCCTAGAAAAACCTCAAAGGGAAAACCAGTCTGTTATCCACTAATTTTGCATTTAGTGGATTTTTCGGTGAGCCGCCAGAGTATTGAACAAGTACACGTGTTCATGATCAGAGTTCAAAAGCCTACCAGCCTTTTTCTGGGAGTCTGTTTGAATTTTTTTTGTAATAATAATAATAATAATAATAATAATAATAATCTATTTTTAAGGTCACCGCCAAGCGAGACACCAAATTGGTGTATGAGACCCCCTGTTTGTGGGACAAGGGACCCCCTCTGCGCAGCGATTTAACTGCTAAAGTCTACAGAGGTGTACATACACTACCCCCCTCTGGATTTGAACCTGTGACCTCCTAAGAGGAAACACATGCTCTTAACCATTAGGCCCACTCATGTCCATACCCCCTTTGGGAAATTGTAAAAAATGTCCTAGCATTTATTTTTTATAAAAAGCTCGGCTTCCCGAACTTGAGCATAAAGCCGACTAGCCCAGAGTGTTTTTTCCCTTGGTTATTATTGGTTGTTGAACAAATGACTAATAATTTCAATGTTTTTCACTCGCACCTCCAAAGTTGGGGTAGTTGTCATGGTGTTTCGGCCTTAGGAGGTTATTAGAGCCTTCATGTCAATGTTTTTCAACATGCTAGGCATTCCAATTGAGTCGTATGAACATGTACTAAGTCCCCCTAGAGTTTCGTTGGATTCCGAAAAAATTATTTTTTTTCCGTTTTTAAGCCATTTTTTAATGGTTTAAATGGAAAAATTCAAATTGTAATGAAAGATTGATTCGGAGTCCGTTTCCAGCATGGTTGGGCTCATTTTCAAGCCCGGAGCAGCATCTTTACCCCAGGGGTCACTTTCACCATCAGTCGGGTAGCCGGAGCACCCCGTGAGGCAGTATTTGGCTAAAAATGCATCAAGATGGCATTTTAATGCTAAAATTGGACATTTTTGCACTAAAGTCCAATTATTAAAAAGTCAAAATCAAAGTAAAAAATTAATATTAAATTTGGTGGGGATGACATGGCATAGTCATGCGTTTCTTCTTTGAGTGGATAGCATCTAAACTTTGGATAAAAGTAAAGCTACGAATTAATGCACAAGGAAAATGACATCAGGGTTGAGGCTTTCCCACACTTATATGGAAGGTTAGTGAGTGGGATTGGGGGGACCCATCCACACTTATAATATATGAAATCATCTTTGGTATCGTGTGAGTGTTCATGCTCGCGCGTGGAAGGTTGAATGGATAGTGGTGACGTCAACCCAAGATTTAAGCTCCCGCGTGGATGGTTTGGTGGGCTCTTCCCTTATGTTATGGCCATCACATGGCCCGACTCCCATCAACTAAAAGTTTAGCAAATCGTAACTCCAAGCTATCTCCTCACGTCAACCTACCTACAGAGCTTGATTGGATGAGTTGGACCTTGATCATTGGATGGTGAAGTTTCCAAGAAGGGAATGGGGGACGCCTTCCCAAGGTGGAGGCCACCTCCCCATCCACTTCAATGCAGCTCGTGTTGTTTGTTGGAGTTTGTACTCCAAGCCACCCTTTGACATGGAATTTGATTGGGAAATCAAATCGGTTTACTATGTTATTGGCTCTCTTCAAAGCCAATTCGTTTTAGGTTTTAGGCTGTGAGTTTTTGTATAAAGAGAGGTGCGTTGCACTCTCTTGAAAATGGAGAGTTTGGCATAGAAACTCTGGTGAAATTTGTAAGCTTATTTTTGTTAATAAAATATTGAGACTTTGGAGGTCGTTTGATGGGCTTTTGGCATTGTGTCTTCATCCTATGTGAAATAATATCTCTTTCATCCTACCCTGTATTGCAATTTGATTAATATGTTTATTGAAGACTAACAATCTAGTACTTAGGCTTCTAATCAAATTTGCATTGAGTGTTTGTGTCTTCAGGGATTGCACCTTGTAGGAGCTCTCGGCATCTAATACCTTCACCATATAAATGTTCCATTATTAATATATTTTGTTTGCAGGGTTGCAAGCGGTTCCAAATTTTTCTTGCCTTCTCCAACAAGTTTCTAAAAAACTCTTTTTGGTTACTTGGTTACTGTCTTCTTTGTGATTTCTTCCCCATCTTCAAGACCTTGTTCTCATCACCTTCTCCCTCTCTTTCGCTGCCCTATTTTTACCCTTGTCGCTGCCCCATTTCTACTGTTTGTTGCCCTCTCTTTTCACCCCTTTCGCTGCCCTATTTTTCACTTTTGTTGCAGCCAACTATCCATTTTGTTGGCTGCCCTCTTTCGTCATTATTTTCAGCCTCTTCCTTCACTGTTTTGCAGCACTCTTTACTACTGTTCGCTCCACCTTTTTTCCTCTTTTCCTCATTCATTTCAACCCTTTTTTTGCTCCATTTTACCCTCTTCTTCTTTCCCACTTTGCATGTAAAATTTTTGCATCTTAGATTTGAGTTTGTAGATCTTAATCTTAGATTAGTTTCAAGTTTGATTTATTTTGCTAATGACTAATGGGTGTATGAGTTGTTTGGATTTTTGTTTGTTGTAGGTATTGAGAGGAGAATAAAATGCAAAGGTGAAGCAAAGAGAGACTTGAACCTAAAACACTTGGAGATTACCCAAAGAAGAAGAGAAACACATCAAGAGACCATAAAGAAGATCCAAGACCCAATGAAGATGGTGTTAAACAAGAAGATCTAAAGCTTCTCACTCTCCTTATTGTAAAAGAGTCGTAAAACTTCTTGTTCCAAGTTTTTGCTTACTTTCAGTTCCCAAAAGGTTGAAAATCCTCAATATTGTACTTGATTAATAAAAAGGCTAAGTGGGATAAGGCCTCCCACACTTTGTGTTTTCCTTCCCCATTTGGGGAAGAGCCTTGGGTTGTTCTTTTGTTTGGTTATTAGCATGCTTAGAGTAGTTTCATTTTATGCTTAGAACACTAGTTGCTAGTTCAGCTTATTTTTGCTAAGTAAATTTCTTTCAAGTCATTGTTTATTAATCTTTTTGAGCTATCATTTGGTTTCCACATTTACAATATGCTTGTCTTTTAAAAAGAAACCAAAGTCTCTTGAACTTGCCATAACCCAAGTCAAGAGCACTCTCTGTCGAAGAGCATAGTTACATTGCATTTTCCTTGCATTAGGCATATAGATTAGCCAAAGTCTCTTGAACTTCTGTCATAAGAGAAAGTCAAGAGCACTCTCTGTCGGAGAGGTTCATCTATGTGCTCATAATTAATAAAATACTTCCAACTCGCATTTCCCCACTAAAATTTACTTCGTTGCTTTCCGCCACCAAGTATGCTCTGCCGACCCTAAAAAGTTGGATTCGTACTCAGAACGGTGGTTGGATTTGTTAATCAGACAAGTGAAAACATTAATAAAACTTTCACCCCATAACCAACGAATCGGCATTGTCGATAAATACTGAGGTAGTGGGAAAATTCTTGCTAGAGACGCCGGAACAAACCGTTGTCTCAAAGTTCAATTAGGTTGGTTAAGTTCCTTGGATACCTAGCCTGGAATACTGGACGGTCCGCCATGTCATTGAGAGGAGCCATTGAAGGTATATCTTCCGATTGATACCTTGTGTTCTTAGCCATAATAATCAAGATCACTAAAACTTTATAAAATTTACAAAGAACACTTGCAAAATGATCTCACAAACATACTAAACGCTTGTATCTTTGCATCCCAAGCACTACAATCTTGATTATGTTACCCATCGGATAAGGCACTAGTCTTGTGCTCATTTCATTTATATATATGAAGTGTGTATTTTATTTCATTATGGATGCCTTTGCTTAAATCAATCAGTTGTGTTGTCCTTGAATTATTGCAAGTATACCTTTGAGCTATTTAAATTTTAAATATGTGATCTTTTCACCATAATAAACTCCTAAACAACACCCATCTGCATCACCATACACCAAAAACACTTAAAATACATTGAGCGATAAAAACTCTTTGTTAGGGACTACTCCCCTTGGCTTCATTAGGAGTTAGCCTAAACGGAGGAGCTAGGAGTAGGTGACAGTACCTAGTTGTATGCTTGCCCCCAAGGCCACACCTCTCCCACTTTCTCAAGTGAGGAGACAGCTTTCATTAGATTTCTGTTGCTGGTGTGCATTCGGCGGACAACACAGCCCAACTAAGAGAAATTTTATTAATGAGCCCACAAAAAATTTATGAATACAACAATAAAACCAACATTAAATGCGATATAACTTTTCTATAAAAGCGTTCCCATCTCCTTGGAAGTTGTGCCCAGACTACTATATGGCCTATACGAACTGTACAACCCTCCAAATAGCAACGTTGCCTAAAACAATGTGCCCAAAAATTGAATGTACAATGCTCGAATTTTGTGCCCAAATTATGTTGAACAATTTCTAGGAATTCATGCCCACTTCCAACTATACGTCAATTTTTGTAATAAAAAATCGACAGAACGACCTGCAATAAATGCATTGTACAGTCTACAATAAATGTTGTACTATTTTATTGGGATGTGTGTTGCTTCTCTCCTTGAGAAATGCACTCATAGTTGCTACTCCTCTTCTTTTCTTTAGCTCTCCAAAACATCTCTTCACTCAATGTGTCTAAACTTCCCCTAGATCTCTTTTTTATTGAATGGGAAATGACTTTGTCTCTTCATTTCCGGGTCAAAGGATTAGTCAAATTCACTAAATGAATTTAAAAATCATTCCATCACTAAAAAATTAAAAAGTCACTTTAATTGTATTTAATAAAGTAAATGCTAGGAAAAGTCACTTAGGTCCTTTCGACATGTTTAGACACCAAGCCTATGTAGAAGACCTCCTAAGCTATAAATTCTAGCACTCCCTCTTAGCGAGGGAGGTACTTCTAGAACCTCCACTTGGATCTGTCTCCAACCCCATCACTGCATCCGCTACTCCCTTTGAACAAAAAGGCCTCTTTGCCACCTGCACTGGAATCTGTGTTGAAGACCGACTGGTTCCTGCAAAATATGCTCCAAGGACTCTCCTCAAACTCTTGAGCATCCAACTAAGTCATCTCGTACCAACTAAGTCTCTTTACAGTATTGGAAGAAGCCTCACAACTAACTATCCTAGATGCTAGCACAGGCCCTGAATCCAAGATCCCCTTGGACCCAACCACAGGTTGTCCCAACAACCTATAGGATCTCCCCTATCTAACACCAAGCACTTGAGCTATGTCCAGGTTATCCCCCTCTAGATATATAAGTACCTTCCCCCTTTGGAACACCACACTATATACCTCATCCTCCAAATTTGAAATAAAGAGCAAGTTTGCCTTCAACTCCAAAACAAACAACACCTCCACCACCTCCAAATACCCTCCTGACTCTAGCTGGAATCTGGTGCACCCAACCCCCTTCACTGCATGCATGGTGTCGACCCCACTATCTGCATAGCAGACTGAGTCTATCTCTGAAACACTAACACTAACCTCCTTCTCGTCATATGGCAAGATGAACCACTGCCCACAATCCATGCTCCAATGTCCTCAAACCCTACACTACCACTACCTGAAAGACAAGAGACCAAAGAAAATTCCTTTTCAAACTTCTTAGAGAAGTCCTCAATCTCAGCTGATGTTGTTGTTTGTGTCTCATCCTTGCCCTTCTTTTTGTTTGGATATTGACTCGCATAGTGGCCATTCTTGTGACAAGTAAATCATTTTGCTTTGCTCATGTCCTTCTGATGATTGATCACCTATCAAGCTAAACCCACAACCTGGGCCTTTCTTGGGCCTTTGCTTGCTCTTCCCTGTGAGAGCAATGTTCTCCTCATCATCCACATGTTGTTAATCTATGTGGCTGGAGCCGAGTCTCAGCTCCTCCTGTATGAAATCATCCTAGAGCCTAGTCCATGTAGGCATGTGCTCCCTAGCAATGACCACACGCACAAAGTCCTGCCCTGGCTGTGAGAAACCATTCAAGGCAGCTCTAACCAACTTCACTTCTCCCACTAGCTTGCCAACAACACCCAACTCATCACGTACTTGAGAAATCCTAGTAAGGTATGATGTGACATTATTGGTCTTGGTCATCTTAGTATCTCTTAGCTTCTCCCTCAAAACCATTTTCCGGTTTTGATTATCACTCTAAAACAACTTTATCAAAGTTGTCCACATGTCAAATGCATTCTTTTTCCTGGGAACATGATATGGTCTTTCACTACATTACAAGAAGAATACGCTTTGCCTTCACATTCTTCCTCTAATATTCATTCAAAAGAATAGCATCAGTGGGAATTGTGACTACTTCCTTGGTTATCTCCCATAGCCCAAGTTTATCCAACAACAAAGTGACCCTCTCCTTCCATGGATTGAAATTCGATGCACCCACAAGCCTATCCTCGTACCACAGGCCAAGTGTCAAAGCCATACTCATAGACCAACCAACAACAGGCCAAAATCTGTTGGGTGATGAAAAAACTTAGCAATCTACTTGCTGGCCTCTATGTCAAGACTCAAAACTGGTTATCATTGTTCAAAATCAGAGCCCTAGCTCTGATACCATGTTAGTTTTCTTACCCCAGATCTGATCTACAATCTCAATCATTTACCCTCAATAATTAAATACATTCACCATTAACTACTAAAAATGATAATTACAAATACACTGGAATATAACTTATATGTAGTGGAAACATAAACAGTAAACAACCACATTTAAACACACATCTAACGCATAGGATTTTTGGGCAATGCCCATGCAAAAACCACGAAGGGAAAACCAGTCTAACTGAGAGAGATTTTATTAATGAGCCCAAAATAAAATCAGAGTACAACAGTAGCAAAACCAGCATTAAAAGCAAATAAACTTTCTTGAAAAATCGTGCCCAGCTCCTTGGAAATTGTGCCCAAACTGTTGTATGGCCTGTACGAACTGTATGGTCCTCCAAACATCAATGTTGCCTCGAAAAAATGTGCTCAACAATCTGTTGTATAGTGCCTCAAATTTTGTTGTACAATTCATAGGAATTTGTGCCCACTTCCAGCTCTATGGCCTCTCAATTTATGTGCCAAGAAATCAGTTGTGCAGCTTGCAATAAATGTGTTGTACAGCCTTCAATAAATATTGTATTGTTCTCTTGGGATGTGTGCCTCTTTTCTCCTTGAGAGATGCAGCCCTCCATGCTATTCTTCTTTTCTTCAGCTCTCCAAAACTTCTCTTCAATAAATGTGTCTAAACTTCCCCTAGATCTCCCTTTTATTGAATGAGAAATGACTTTGTCTCTTCATTTCCCGGTCAAATTCAATAAATGAATTTAAAAATCATTTTCTCTCACTAAAAAATTAAAAAGTCACTTCAACTTTAGTTAATAAAGTTAATGCTAGGAAAAGTCACTTAGGTCCTTTCTACATTCCTAGACACCAAGCCTATGTAGAAGACCTTTTGAGCTATAAAATCTAACAGTTGCAAACTTTGTGTCGCAGAAATATCGCTGAGGGTCCGGAAAATAACTTATCGGCAACATCCAAGAAAATATTAAAAGATATTGACACACTTAAAAAGAAATAAAAAATAATCATTTTTTTCATATTTTTAAACAACTAAAGCTACCCTCGACCTCTAGCCCTTCTATGGGAAATTTTAACAATGAATAACCCCTTTGTTCCTATGTTGCACAAGTTTCTGGACCGCGGAAACATAAGGAACGTGGGTACGAGTATCGCATACGTCTAAAAGTTTTCCCCAGATTTGCAGGAAACGGTAGGTTAAGAATGTCAATAATATATATTAAAAATATATAAAAAATATAAAAATAAAATAATTAAAAAAACATGAGAAGAGAAGAAAAGAAACGTTAAAACAAACTAGATGACTTAACGTGCCCCTTGTATTACGGTTGTAACTAGAACCTCTTGGCAATAAAATCAAGATTACCATCCAAGCCATTGATTATATAACGTAGACTCTTTCTAAAGTGGGGACTTTTAGAAGTTATAGTCCCTATATTTGTGGCTACATGTATAGAGTTAGTTTTCAGTTTTGTGTTTACTATAATTAAAATGTATTATAATATTATATGTTTAAAAGACATTCTATGCTAGGGTATTTGCAAAGGTGTATAAATATTCAAAATTAAATTATTATAAAATAAAAATAAAGATAATTTTTATTTAAACATAATATATGAATTTAGTTTTAAAGTAAGATTTAAAATCATTTCCAATTAGTCAAAAGTTTACTTTTTATTCATAAAGTTAATAGTAAAATAGTAAAATAAGCTCAAGTAGTTGAGTGTTGTAAGTTGTGAGCAGTAGGTCTCGGGGTCAAATCCCCGGGGGGCTATACATCGTTATATAAGGGCCTCACTTGATGTCCCCATCGAGTTAGCTCTGTAATCAGAGTGAATGGGCAAGGCCTTTTCGGGTGGGCCCCATATGCATTGTTCCTTTGAAAAAAAAAAAAATAATAAAAAAAAGGTAATAGTAAAATAAATAAATTTATTTTCTTTTATTTAATATATACAAAGTCAAAATGGATTTACATTTATTATTGATTAGCGATAAGTACAATTCAGCAATTCAATGTAAAATTCTGAGTCAACCATGTATATGTACGGTCACAAGGAAATAGGAATGTTGTTCAAAACCAACACGGCAATCATGAATGCGTGAAAGTTCCCAGTGAAGGAAACGCACAAAAAAAGTCACCAAGTTCTCGATTTTAGAGGGTAAATGTTCCCAATAAGTTCCCAACAATTCGGAACGGTTTCCGCTGGATTGGGAAAGTTCCCTACAAGTTCCCAAGTACCCTGGAACGTCAAAACTTCGGGAACGAGTTTCCTAAAAGCCAGGAGCGGTTCCCATGCTACAATGCTTTGTTCTTAATCCCCTATTTTCCCTCTTCAAATTGAGTAAAAATTTCCAAAAATCTTCGAACTCAAATGATATTTTTTCGACTTTTAGCCATATTTAACCAATATATTGCGATATTTTCAAATTTGAAACAATCACGACTTTCTCTAGTGATAATATCATTGAACTGAGAGCATCATGATATATTATGATGTCAATGATATATCCCCAATGTTGGCAAAACTGGTATGAATGCCTAAGTCAAATTAAAAGAGTCAAAGTACTCCCCCCTTGCAAACAAGTGTGGCTAAATTGAAATGTTATATATGTGAGCAATACCCCCTTGCAAAAAAGTCAGGTTCCCTATGTCCTAGGTTATCAAAGCTAAATCTAAAGCAAAGGAACTAAGCCCTATGAAATCACTAATAAATAAATAAAATAAACGGACCACAAAAAAGAGACGCAAGGATTGGGTGACTCAAAATAAGCGCTCCCTTCTAAGGTACACATGTAGAAGAAAAATCTAAAAGCCTAGCTCTAGAAAGCTAAGGGGTAAACCTAACTCCTATACACATTTCTATGATTGTCAATTTGGGAACACCTTCTCCCCAATATCATATCCATTCCATTACCCTCACCTCACTTAGAAACTTAGGAATTACATCTTGTCTTATGGGACTAAGATGTAATAGGGGTTTAATTATGGTCAAACCATAGTGAATCTAAGGTTGGTGGAATAACTGATGAAAGGAACATTGAGTTGCTAGTAAAGTGCACTTGCTAACCTTTTCATGTGTTATTTCTTATTTATTTGATGATATTTCTCTTAGGTGTATATCATTGGGGATTCCTAAAGCCAATGCCCTACACATATTTCAGGGTCTAACACTTGGATTGAGTTGTCTTTATGATGAATAGGCCACACTTGAGGAGTGACCTACTTCACATATTTGGAGGCACTTTTGGACCATCATGGCACTTTTTTATAGGACGTCCCACTCCTTTTCCTCCAGCATGCCACATTTAATGAAGAATGATTGCATTATTGATGGAGTGTTCTTGGCTTTGGGCCTCCTTTTACACTTCTCATTCATCAATGGGATAAAAATAACCAATCTAAAAGTGTAGTAGTGGTTGAATAAGAGTCACAATGAGTACAAACTTCTCCATGATCGGTATAGGATTGATCACTCCTATTTATATTACTTTAACTTTTATTTGGAAGAAAATCTCTAGTTTGACTTCAAACTTATCAAGTTCAAACATCAAACATCTTGACTAAGTGAGCTAAGAATATTATTGATCCTTTGCATGGGACATTTATGACATTTAACATAGCATTCATCTTGGACTTTCTTAGATTTTACAAAGGACTTTGTTGTAGTTCTCCAACTTTTGCAAATTTCTTACAAGCACAATTCATACACATACATCAATAATATAAGTGCCATGTCCAAAGTTTAATAGGAACTTGGTGGTTTTATTTGTGTTGATATCTAACATTCTTTGATACTACTTGGATCTCTAATTGGCAACTCTTCATATATATTTTTAGTGTAATTTATAGGTAAATTACCTTTTGGTAGCAGGCACAAGATGGTGGGTCTTATCCACTAAAGTTGCACTTAGTGATTTCTAGAAAGACGCCAAAGCCATGAACAAACCAGTTGTTCATTGTCAGTGCTCAGAAAGTTCCACGGTTCATCAGGGCCATTTTTGGGCCTCTTTTTTAATAAATGAATGTTCATACCCCTTGGGGACGTTGTAATGAATGTTCTAACATGACAAACTTATTGTAAAGGACTTGGCTTCCTAGGACTTGGCCATTAATCTGATCATTCCAAGGCGTTTTTTCCCTTGTCATTTATGCAACGCTGAATAAGCCATGTATACTTTCAAGATTTTCCCCGCTCTTTCAAAGCTAGAATGGTCTTCTTAGTGGTTAATCCTTAGGAGGTTATTAAAGTTCATGTGTCAATGTATATAAGCGTGTTAGACATGGTTTTGAGTCATTATGAACATGTACTAGGTCCCCCTTAGGTTTTTTTTAATTTACAAATAAATAATTTTTTCCGCAATTTTAGGCCATTTTCTAATGGTTTAAATGGAAAAATTCAAAATGTAATAAATTGGTGACCCAAAGTCCGTTTTTGGCGCGTATAGGCTCGTTTTCAAGCTCAAAGCACCTCCTTTACCCTGGGACTCATTTTTCCTATGCTCTGGGTGATTATATTGTCTCGTATGGCATTATTTCTCTAAAGATGCTACAAATAGTCAAAAAAATGTTGAAATGCAACAAAATGACACTAATAAGACAAAAGTCAAAAGTCAAATATTTATGATGTGGAAAGGGTCGTGAATTGTTTCATGTGGTAGACATATTAAACTTAGGCTGAAAGGCATCATTATGCATTGGTATATGATGGCTAATAAGTAAAGCAAACCTTGGACATACACCCTCTTCAAACTCGTGCATGTTAAATATTGGGCTCTCACGTGGATGGTTGGATGTCTTCGTTTTTGGCGTGGAGTGACTTGGAGGATATGATGTCACCTTCTTAAATCAAAGGTAAGTCATTCCTTGATCAAGGCGTGAAGTTTGGCATTTGGTGTGAGTGTCTCACACTTGGAGAGAGCGCCATTCTTCATGGGAAGATTACGTTGGATGATATGGCGAGTATGGAATGGATTGGTGGGGGCTATGTCGAGAGGTGGAATCCATTTCTTAAGTTCCACTACACTTCAACACCAACGAACTCCACTCTTCCCATGTTCTTCTCAGGTTAACTCGCCTCGTCTTCGTTGGTTGGTGCACCCCTTAGGGGTTTGTAAACTCTATAAAAGCAAGTTCTTTTGCCTCATTCTAGGGGACGGGAAGGAACCTCTGCTCATGTAACTTGTCATTGCTTATCTTTTTACGAATAAAGTTGAGACTTTGGGGGTCAGAGTGATGGTGAAAGAATTCTCATTGTTGTGAATGTTTGATTAATAAACCAAGGTGATCTTTGCTTAATTCTTTTTCCTTTTATGCAAGTATTGATTATCTAGTTAAGAAGATTATATGCTAATCCATAGAATAAACATTTGAAGGTTCAATTTGTTTATTTCTGAGTAGTTATCTAAGATCTAAGAGTTGCATGTTGTAGTTGGTTATACTTATGGGATTTTGATTTTATTTAATCTACCATACTAGATTTAATCGTTTGTTTGAAGGGTTATTTACCTGTGCAAATCACCAAGCGTGGAGTAAGATTGGGGCTTGGCTGCATATTGTCTTCTTCACCACATATTTTGGATCTAATGTTTCTTGTTTTTTAGGCATCCTTCTCCTCGATCTCGTTCAAGCTTGGGCTTGAGTTCCTTCTCTTTCTTTCTTCAAAACTACAAATCTCTTTCTTTCTGGTTACTTTCATTTAACAAGTAAATCGATAAGCAAAAGTGCTGGCGGATTTTCGAAGTTTCAAGCTTCTTGAAACACCCCTCATTCCCCTTCTTCAAGCAAGCTATTGTAAGCCCCTTGATCAACTTTTAAGATCAAAAGGCGGCTCTTTCCAAAATGCATTGTAATAAAAATTAATAAAACAAGCAAGTGGGCTACACAGCGCCCACACTCCATCACCCTTGGGGGGACCCGCAGAGTCTTTTTATGGTTTGCCATTTTTCTAACGTTTTGTTTTGACAACACATGTGCACAATCTGCCTTCACAGGTTGTATTCTTTGCTTAGTTAATTTTAGTTTTCTTTCTTCCATTTTGGATGAAGTAACGAACACTAATCCATCCTCGCTCTCCCAAGAAAAGCGTTCAGGCTTGAAAGAGACTCTTGGTTGTAGTAATTAGTCTCAGCAGTTTTACCTTTTTTCATTTTACAATATCAATTTAGAATAAACAATTTGACATTCGGGTGTATGCTCTTGCCCATCGCAAGTTCCCCTAAGCTTTGGGATAATCAAAAGCAAGATTGCGCATGTTGCCGCCTAATTCACACTTTAAGACGCAGGAAAGTCACAACCTGCTATGTGTGTCCTTGGGGGCAAGCGAGAGCTGGGGACCACTGTCACCACAGNAAAAAATTTAATTAATTAATTAATTAAGTCGGACCAAGGACAAATGACTTGTCCCCGGCAACGGCGCCAAAGATGTCGCCGCCTAATTCACACTTTAAGACGCAGGAAAGTCACAACCTGCTATGTGTGTCCTTGGGGGCAAGCGAGAGCTGGGGACCACTATCACCACAGTCTACAGCTCCTCCGTTTAGGCAAGATCCCAACAGAGCCAAGGGGGGTAGTCCCTATGGGAAAACTAAGTTCCAGATTTATTAATTAATTTACAGATTAATTAAAGGGATCTTTTAGTAAGGCTGAGGCTAAGGTTCTAGGAGATGACATTCAAACTAATGCAATATGCAGGATTTAAATGACAGTCAGTCTTTTTAATTGAAAACCAGTGCCTAAAGAATGGAGTAAAAAACGCAACCTTCAATGGATGCAAATCTGAGTTATTTAACCACAGACTAAGTTGTCCAACAAAGATATGAATNGGATGCAAATATGAGTTATTTAACCACAGACTAAGTTGTCCAACAAAGATATGAATAAATAAACCAGTGATACAATTATGAACCAGATATCTAAGCAATGTACAAATGATCTAAATTTACAATATCAACCAATGAATAAGATTTACAAGTTGTGAGCCAAAGAAAGCAGAGGAAAAAACTCTGAATGGAAATTATTGACCAACAATAAATTACAAAGGAAAGACTTTAAGTTAAATTACTTGAAGCAGTTATTGAAGGTTAAGCATTCACCATATGAACAATTTGCAAAGCTGAAAGTAAATGCAGCTGAAAGTAAAGTGTTGGAGTGCTTGCAGTAAAATAAACTTGAAAGTGCTTGTAGTATTGTATTGTAGCAAAACCTTGAACAGCAAGGCAAAATAGTAGTGACCAATGTTTGTAGGACGTTTTGCGGTGTCTCTTGGTAAGTTTTAGTAAATTTTATTAGAGTTGTTCTTTTTGGCTTATGTTTTAGATCCGGTGGTGTGACTACCCCGATCTAGTTCTTCTCAAACCGAAGAAAGATTGCTGTTGCGCTCAACAGGTGGGAGCAAAGCCCACCCCTAGCTCACAGGTCAATCCCCGATGGCCCGGTGCTCACAAGGAGGACGTCGATGCGCCTAGAGACTGTCCCCAGCCTGCTACCCCTTGCAGCTTCCGAGTCACCATTTTTAATCAGCTTAAAAATTACTAAACGGATGCCTATTAGACTACGACTTCCTTTTCCCCTGGTCGTATCTCGGAGTACCCCGGAGGGTGATAACCGAGTAGAGGAGCAGGAGATAGAGAAGCTTGGTTGGTTATTTTTAAGGGTTGATTTTAAACTTGGATGGTTAAGATGCAAAGTAAGTTTTAAAGTATCAACAAGATCACCAAGCGATGTCCCTTATGGGAGGTGCTGGTATTTGATCTTGGACAAGAAATAAATGTGTTGAAGATTGTAGTACAAGAAAAGAAAAGCTAGTCTAATTACCTAAGCCCCCACTTCCCCTGTTTTTCATATCCAGCTTGAATTCCCTAAAGGGAGATGACAAGTGGACAGAGGATACACCGGGTAGGTGAGTTGTATGATTACTCCCCTTTAGACAATAAATAAAATAACTGAACTAATCTGAACAATACTTAACCGCACAACAATCTCTGTGACAGAGATGGTAGTCTGTCACAGAGATAGGTGGGTGAAAAGAAACCAACTACACTAACCTCACAACAATCTTTGTGACAGAGATGGTGGTCTGTCACAAAGATAGGTGGGTGAATGAATAAAACTACTACAGAATAAAAATGATATACAGAAAATTAAAATACCCCAAGAGAGCTTCTCATGTGGGGTTTACAATGTCAAAAAGAAAAAGAAAAGGGTTGGGGTTTGAAAACCCTTTGAACCTGTTGAGGGCTTAGATGTTTCTGTGCCCTTTTGGGTAGCAAATCTCCCTTAAACCTGCAATACCTGTCAAAAAACAGCGAACTATTCTTCGCTGGAAATTATATGAGATACAACAAATCTATTGTTACAATATTAGTACAAATTTACACTTTTTTGCAGAAAAATATGAGTGAAAATATGACAGAAAAATGAAGTTTAGGGGGCTGAAAACTGAGTTTTCAGCCACCTAAATGGTACTAAAACAGTAAATTATAAAGCCTATACTAATATATAACATATGGGGGCCCTAAAACAAGGGTTATATTCACTATACAGTGAATAAAACCCAGTTTCAGTACACAAAAACAGAAATGGCCGAATTGAAATTTTAAACAAAAAGACTAAATAATGCTTGTCAAAGAGGTATGCAATAAGTTATTCCTGAAGGAACTGGCGTTCGGCTCGAGATATTGGGTAAACCAATTCAGACCGACTTCATTCACCGCAGAAGCGGATCAATTGATACCACGAGTATTCAGGAAAAGAGCTATTTTTGCATAGAGCTCAAGACTGGTTGAAAACTGAGTTTCCAGCCACCTAAACACTACTAGAACAGCAAAAAAAACAAGTTTAATAGATGTATATGAAGTTAGGGCTCTAAAACCAAGCTTGTATCCACNTAAAACAGCAAAAAAAACAAGTTTAATAGATGTATATGAAGTTAGGGCTCTAAAACCAAGCTTGTATCCACTAAACAGTGAAATAAGCCCTGTCAAAAACAG
>LPNX010848289.1:73918-84741 GCA_001517045.1 Pseudotsuga menziesii
GTAGGTTGGAGACTTTCCTGTGTCTTAAAGTGTGTATTAGGCGGCAACACTCCCCAAGCGAAAATCCAACGCATCGAATTAAGTCGTTGCGGTGGCAAAATCCCCAAAGGAAGCGGGAACAACTGGGAAGTGATCTCAAGACACCATTAGGCTACACCCTTGTTTGGTGTAGTGTTGAACAAGTCTCAAAGACTCCAACCAGCCCACATATTCCTTGCAGGGAGCCGCATCGGTTAATGGTTTTGGACATACGGGGAGTACCTCTGGGTATGTTGGGAATTCCCATCCCCTAAGTTAATCAAGATCATTACCACATAAATAAAATCAACCAACAATTTACCCACTCCTTAATCCACTCATCTAATAAATCTTGAAACTTACGATCGAGACACTGCAATACTTATCTAAGACTACAACAACAACCCTCATACACAAGCACTCCATTTTTACCAGCACTGGTATTCTTCATTTTATATTGGTTAAATCAATTTCCGCATATTGTCATAAATGGTGTGTGAATGACAAAATGTTGTTGTTATAATTTAATTTATTTGCAGTAACTCATGGTTAAGGTTTTAATTCATTTCACGTGAACTCCTAGAATCAATTATTTCCGTAGAGTAAAAACCTTATATTTTACTTTTCAATAAGGTCCACCCCCCTTGGCTTCGCTAGGAGTTGGCCTAGACAGAGGAGCTGAGTATCTAGTGACAACACTTGGCTCAAGCTTGCCCCCAAGGTCGCACCCAATGGCTTGAAGATTTTTGCCACATTACCCGAGGTGCGAATTAGGTGGCAGCATTTTGGCGCTGTTGCCAGGAATAAATATTTCTATTCCCGGAATACGACTTTTGATTTTTCATTCTTGTTTTCGCTTTGTTTGATGAATGTTGTAGTTTAATCAACTTACTCAGATCATCTGGCAACTCCACTGCCTTTAATTTTACCAAGGCGTTCTATAAGAAGAAACTCTGAAGGCTTGCTTCAGTTCATTCCTGAGCCTGAAAAGGTGTTACTGTAGGAGGAAAAGCAAGCTAGCTTCTCGTAAGATCCTTGACTATCTTTCATCTGAGTCAATCTTAGATATTCACCTTTTATTTGTTGATACTTCTCAATCAAATAATTCACGAAAAGCCTCGAATTAAGTCATTGCGGTGGAAAAATCCCCAAAGGAAGCACGAACAACTGGGTAGTGACCTCGAGACACCGTTAAGCTACCTCCTTGTTTGGTGTAGTGTTGAACAAGTCTGAGATACTCCAACTAGCCCACATATTCCTCGCGGGGAGCCGCATCGGTTAATGATTTTGGACATACTCCCCGTACCTCCAGGTATATTGAGAGTTCACATACCCTAAGCTAATCAAGATCATTACCACATAAATAAAATCAACCAACAATTTACCCACTCCTTAATCCACTCATCTAATAAATCTTAAAACTTACCAACGAGACACTACAATACTTATCCAAGACTACAACAGCAACCCCCATACACAACCACACCATTTTTACCGGCACTGGTCTTCTTCATTTTATATTGGTTAAATCATTTTTCACATATTGTCATAAATAGTGTGTGAACGATCAAATGTTGTTGTTATAATTTAATTCATTTGCAGTAACTCATGGTTAAAGTTTTAATTCATTTCATGTTAACTCCTAGAATCAATTATTTTTGTAGAGTAAAAACCTTAGATTTTACTTTTCATTAGGGTCCACCCCCCTTGGCTTCGCTAGGAGTTGGCCTAGATGGAGGAGCTGAGTATCAGGTGACAGCACTTGGCTCAAGCTTGCCCCCAATGTCGCACCCAATGGCTTGAAGATTTATGCCATGTTACCCGAGGTGCGAATTAGGCGGCAACACAAACTAATTAATATCATAAAATATATCATGTTTGATAGTGAAAACAACTAACTAATTGATGATTAAATTCTTACGATTTAAAAATCTGGATGCTTGTCCTTTCTAAGCCTAATTTGCAATTTCTTTCAAGAATTCAAGGGTTGGAATTGTTTGTTGTTAAATACATTCATTGCAGATGAAATATGCATTTAATAACAGCAGTCTTAATCTCATCATAATTCTGGAAATTTAGGGTAATAATTGACATCCAAGGACTAAGTATTAAAACCCTAAATTGGCACTTCAAAAACTATAATCCAAATCCAAAATCATTCCAGCATGGTTTCACAGTAAAACATCGTCTTTTGAAACTTAGTTGTTTTTAGGGAATCCCCCACCTAGTACTAGGTCCTTGCCTTATGCACTAAAGAGAAGAGAAGTTGTCTAGGCGACAGTGGCAACACTTCTAGGAGTCACCCTTAGTTATGCCCTTGTGAGAACCTTAAACATTAGAGGTTCTAGTTGTTAATGTAATTGTAACTTCGAAAGATATTCACTTGTATATTTCATATTGTATTTTATTGTACCCCGACGAAGATGTTTGTTCCTCCAATCGGGCGTCATTAATGTAATTAAGTCATGTAAAGTCAATGAGGTTAACCCTCCATTGTATGTCCGGGCATTAGACCCCAGAGTTAGGTCGTATTAGGGTTATTAGACTCTCCTAGAGAAGTCGACCCTGTTGAGGGAAAAAGACAAGTCAAGATAAAGTATAAATAAAGAGTGTGACTCTATTTTAACACACACACTCATCAATAGCGCATGAGAGAGAGAGAGGACTAGCTCGCACAAGTGAGAGAGAGAGCAGCTGTCGAAGATCATCTTTATACTTTTGGTTTTTACTTTTGCTATTGGTACTCATTCTATCTCTAAGGAAGTTGCAGGGTTTCTCCTTTATGGTTTCCTCGAGGAAAATCTTTGTGTCTTTTGTCTCTTGTGATTATTGTTGTGCATCTTATTCTCTCAAATAAGATCCTAGATCATATTGAATAAACTGTAAAAATCTAACATGATATTAGAGCCAAACTGAGAAGAAGGCATAGTGCAGCTGCAGAAGCTAGGGCTTCTTAATTTTTGGGTCTCTCTCCACAGATCATCAAGGAGAAGAGGCTATGCTAACTCTCCTTCCAAGGGCGCATCTTCCTATCGAAGCAATTTTTGATTCCAGGCATTTTTAGTTTTTTGGCGTGTCACTACTGCGGGAAATTCGGGCTTTTCACAAAAATGGAATTTTTGAGTAAACCCGGCATAGGATTGTTCTCCTCCTCAAAATCGAAATTTAGAGACCAAGATCGAAACTTTTGGTTGGGTAAAACTCTGGGAAAGTCAAACCCTAATTTGACCCCAGACCAAAAAGCTAGCACTACAGAAGACCAGCGCCCGATCCAGTCTAGGCATCTCAAAGTGCTAAGATCTAAATCTTTTGTATTTCCATTTGAGGTTCTCATTAAAGATGTCTCACCACACCAAGCTTGAGGATAAGTTTGAAGGAGCTTATAACTTCCGAGCATGGAAGTATAGGATTTGACTTGTTCTTGAAGAAAATAAATTAGACACCTACATAAGTGGAGAGGTTCCAATTCCAGAGGGAGATGAGGCTAAAGCCTTACACAAGAAGAACTTGATCAAGGCCAAGAGGATTATACCACATGTGTCTTCCTTAAAGACACCTAAAGAGATGCTTGATTCCTTGACCAAGCTATTTGAAGGAAAGAATATAAATCAGAAGATGACTTTGCAAAATCAATTGAAGAATGTCAAGATCCAGAATGCAGAGACCATACAGACATACTTTACAAGGGTCTCTCAAATCAAAGAACAACTTGAAGCCTTGGGAGAAGACGTAGAGAATGGAGAAGTTGTGATGACCACCTTGAATGGTCTCCCTAGGTCATGGGACTCCTTTATTCAAGGAATTTGTGCTAGAAGAAAGTTAATCACTTTCAGTAGGCTGTGGGAGGAATGCTAACAAGAAGAAGCTCAAATCGTAGCTCGAGAAGAAAAGATGGGAAATGAAGATCAAGCTCTCACAGCACACACCAAGAATAACAAAAGGGAGCACTCTCATCACAAGAAAGGAAAGTATCACCACCAGAATCAGAAAGATAACCCTAGAAGACCCAGGAGAGATCTATCTAATGTCAGATGCTATACTTGAGATGGGAAGGGACATTTTTCTAGGGATTGTCCCAAGAATAAAAAGGAGAAGAACAACAAGAAAAGACATCATGCTCACACTGCAGAGGATGATGAACCTCCCAGGAAGAGAACCAGAGGAGACAGTGAAGATTCTTCAAGCGATGAAGAATATGTTCTGATTTTAGCTCTCACAGGTACTATTTCACAATGTTCCACGGGAATGCGCCTCCCAGGGTCGGGGGCTCGCCCCCTACGCTTCCCACGCCCCGGGGGCTCGGGGGCTCCATGGGAGACGTTTCCCAGCGCCCCCCTTTCTGCGAAACTTGGGGAAACGCGGGTCTAGGAGTTTCCCGGATTGGGGGGCTCCCACACGCCCCCTCCTGAAAATGGGGGGCTCCGACAGGCCTCCACTGCCCTCGATTTTTTAAATTTTTTTACTTAAAAAAGAAATGGTTCATCTTAAATTTTAGGCTTTTACACTAAATGGTCATTTTAAAATGAAATAGAAACAAATAAATAGAAACAAACATCGATATGATATGCTTGGCTATAACGATTACATTAAATTACACTAAAGTCTTCGAGAACATAAGCATGCTAGTATGCAAATGGTGATGGGATGAGGAATTGATATGTTTATATGTTGGGGTTCATATTTTTATCAATTTTTTTTTCTTTTTTATAATTTTAGAGACCGACCCCCCTATGTTAGGGACCCTGACGCCTCCCCGCCCCCTCGTCCCCCAAAATACTCCAAAATTTTGGGGTGTCTCTACACGTCCCCAATGTGCGTTTCCCCGCTCCCACGCCCCCCCGTCCCGGAAACTTGGTGGAACACTGCTATTTCACATGGGAGTAATGATTGGCTTATAGATAGGGGGGCAAACATATGATAGGATTTAAGGAATCCTTTGTGAATCTATCTGAACATGAGTCACCTCACAAGGTGAAACTTGGGGATGACTACCAATACCCTATAAAAGGAAGTGGTGAAGCCTCTTACAAGCTAAACTCTAGAAAATCCTTGAAGATGAAGGATGTTCTATATGTAACAGGACTCAAAAAGAATCTTCTCTCCATATCTGCATTGGATGCAAAAGGTATGAGAGTTGCAGTTATTGATGGCCAAGTTCTTATGTGGCCAAAAGGAAAGATCATAGATGATGCAGTAGTGATTGGAGAGCAAGAGGGAGGCTTATACAAACTGAAGGGCCAACGTGAACAAGCCTTGGTCCATGACTCCATTGAACCAAGTGAATTATGGCACAGAAGGCTTGCACATGTGCACTATAGAGCACTATCACTTACAAGCAAAGCAATCAACGGTCTTCCTGAAATCCAGACAAAGAATGAAGGCATCTGCAAAGGATGTGCGAAGGGAAAGAACATAAAGAAGACATTTCCAAGTAGCGAGAGAAAAGCAAAAGGAATATTGGAAGTCATACACTTTGATGTATGCGGCCCAATGTCATCCAGTTCATTGAGTGGAGAATCAGCACAGATAAGAAAATTTAAGGAATTCAAAGCCTTGGTGGAGAATCACACAGATAAGAAAATCAAGATCTTTTGACCAAACAATGGCAGAGAATTCACATCAGAAGAATTCAAGGAATTATGCAGAGAGACGGGGATTAAAAGAGAGTTGACCACTCCATACAATCCACAACAAAATGGAGTTGCAGAAAGGAAGAATAGAACGATTATGGAAGCAGCAAGGGCAATGCTTCATGATCAGGATCTTCCCATGCATCTATAGGCAGAAGTTGCAAGAACAGTCGTGTATGTACAGAATCGTACTCCACACAGAGTACTAGACAAACCAAAAGTCAGCCATCTCAAGATATTTGGCTACCCAGTGTACATACACATTCCAAAGGACAAAAGAACGAAGTTAGACCCTTCAGGAAAGAAGGGCATATTTGTGGGATATAGTGAAAACTCGAAGGCCTACAGAATATACTTTCCAGGGTACAAGAAGATCGATATCAGCAGAGACGTGACATTTGACAAAGACTCAACTTACAACAAATCCAGGAAACTACCTATTGAAGACATTGGAGAACCAGAAGTACCCAGGATCCAAGATACAACAATGAATGAAGCAACTCCAGAAGAAGATCGAGAAATAGAAGAACCTTAGGAACCTATAGATCCACCCCGTGAGAAGAATTCTTACAAGAGGAAACTAGCATGGGTACGAGAGGCTATCCTAGATGCAGAGAGATATGGCGCTCCAGAAGGAATACACAGAGAAAGGAAGAGACCTAGGCCTTACTCTAGTTATGTAGCCCTGATGTGTGACATCATTAACAAGGAACCTTCTAGTTATGAGGAAGCAACAGAAAAGAAAGAATGGAAGGATGCCATGATCGAGGAATACCAGTCGATCATGAAGAATGATGTCTGGGATGTGGTCCCAAGACCAGAAGGGAAGTCTGTTGTGACTTCCAAGTGGATCTACAAGATCAAGCATGTTGCAGATGGCAGCATAGAGAAATATAAAGCGATATATGTGGCACGTGGCTTCTCCCAGAAGAAAGGGATAGATTATGAAGAGACTTTTGCACCTGTAGCCAGATACACTTCCATCAACACAGTACTTGCTCTGGCTACAGTGATGAAATGGAAGATACACCAAATGGATGTCAAGACAACATTCTTAAATGGTGTAGTGGAAGAGGAAGTGTATGTGGAGTAGTTGGAAGAGGAAGTGTATGTGGAGTATCCACTCGGATTTGAGACACATGACATCAAGACTCATGTGTGCAAATTGAAGAAATCTTTGTACGGATTGAAGCAAGTGCCCAGGACATGGTACGGTAGGATGGACAGCTTCCTAACTAGTTTGGACTTTACCAAGAGTAAAGTGGACTCCAACCTTTACTACAAGGTTGAAAAAGGGAACCCAGTGATACTACTATTGTATGTAGATGACCTGTTTGTGACAGGTGAGGATGGGTTGATTTCTGATACAAAGAGGAAGCTTGCTGTCGAGTTCGAGATGAAGGACTTGGGCATGATGCATTATTTTCTAGGTATGGAGGTGTGGAAGAGTACGGATGGAGTCTTCCTTGGTCAAGGGAAGTATATAGTAGAGATCCTGAAGAGGTTTGGGATGATGGACTGCAAGGCAATAGCCACACCCATGGCATCGAACTTGAAGCTACTTTGCGATGCTTCATCAGAGTCAATTGATGCCACAATATATCGTCAGATGATTGGATCATTGATGTACTTGACGAACACAAGACCAGACATATGTTTTGCTGTGAACACTTTGAGCCAGTTCCTAACGGAACCGAGACAAGATCACCTGGTTGTTGCAAAGCATATAGTGAGGTACCTGAAGGGTACAATTGATTATGGGCTCAGATATGACATGAATCAAAAGGTTAACCTGCAGGGTTATGTTGATTCGGACTGGGCGGGCAGTGCCTTAGATAGGAAGAGCACTTCGGGGTGTGTTGAGGCCTGGAAATTCGCAGGCGGCAACAGAAAGGGATTCTCCCCAATCAACGTTCCCAACTAGCCCGTTGATTGTTTGGTATAGGGAATCCGTCCGGTTTTGCGGTCCGGCTACCGTAGGTCAAACACAAACAAAGGCTTTACTGGTTGCGGCCCGGTCCACCGGAATTTGTATTTTAACTTGAGAATGCTATGTAAGAATTCGAACTAAACATGCAGGGTGGTGAAGAATGCAGGGAGCAGTCACAATGTGATGCGCAGGTTCTTACCTCTCGTCTTAGGCTCACCAACATTTGAATCACACATGCATCTATGCAACGACCTAACTATCTATCTATCCCTATCTACCTATCCCCGGGGAGCCAACTTATATTTAATATATACGAGTAATGCCGATGTGCACACATGATAAAAGCAATTACAGATAGCTGACATTTACTTTTACAAGCATGAACAATGAAAGATATTTCCACAACCAGATAACTAATTGTTTCATGATAAGCATGCATTACTCATGGTGGTTATTTCATAAAATAAATCAGAAATCATTTAAACAAGACATAGGTCATAAGTTAGAAAGATCTCACGATTCATGGACACAATGCTGAAAAACAAAGTAGTTCATCTTTCAACTATCCATGGCAAAACATTTGAAATCCCACCGATCTTCTTTCAACAGGCAAACTGTAATTTCTATTGCAAAATGAAGTAGTTCTTCTTACAATATATCATCAGCAGTCTTACTAGGGAAAAAAGCCCCTTTCCCTTCTATGCTTCCTACTTTTATACAAAAAGGTCAAAATGGTTGGGCTGCCCAAAGTGACCTTTGGGCTTCCCGACCTTTTGCTTTCCCAACGCTTCATTTCTCAAAAAGCTTTTACAAAATTATTAAATTATTACAAAGTTGACTGGTCCTTTATCAGGAGGGTCCCGCCTGGCTATCTAAAAACTTCTTCCATGCTGCTGCTTCAGCAGCAATGCCTTCAAATGCGCATGGCTCCAGGAACTGAATGTTGATTTCGAACTTTTCAACTTGGTTCTTGATGGCCTCGATCCTTGCTGGGCTCAACCGAAGCTGATCTTCGAGAAACTGCATGCTAACGGCTGCGTGGCCTACCTCGTTCTTCAGTACTAGGTCATCAATGGCTCTAATCTGCTGAGTTCTGGCCTCTGCATCTTGATATCTTTTCTGTAATATTTCCATAAAGGCCTCATGGTCCAGGAACTCTTCAAGCCTATGCTCAGCCTCTGTTTGACATCGGTTGTACGTATTCAGGAGCCTTCTGAAATACTCTGAGCATGCTCCCTGCGTCTTTTTTACAGCCTTCTTGAAGTCTTCTGCAGTACTGATGGCGAACTCTATCAGGTTGTGATCTCTCTTGAGGGCTTGCTGGTCTTTTTCTGGTAGCCCTTCTGGAGTCTCGGCATCATCTTCAAGCCTTGCCATTCTGGCACTCAAGACCTCAAGAACTTCCTAAGATCGATCAACGAAGTATGAGGAAGTTTCCATGATCTCTTCCAGCCTGCTGTCAATCTGAAGGACTTTGCGCCTCTCTTCTTCCAGAGCCGTCTGCAGCTGTAGCATTTGAGCTTTTTGAGCCAGGATATATTCTTTAAATGGCTGCAAATCGACTTGTTGTTCCTTGGCTGCCTCCAAATCAGTAGTCAAAGAAGCTAGCTGCCCTTTCAGCTCTTGAACCTGTGAATCACTGGCCTCATAGATGACCTTCGGCTGCTCTTCCAGTTCTATCACCTTTGCCAATAACTGCTCCTTATCACTCTTTAGACTTTGGGCTTCCTGTTGTACGTTTTCTAGGGACTCCTGTGCTGTTCCCTTTGCATGCATTTCCACTTGAAGGGTATAGACTTCACCTTTTGAGGATTCCAGTTCCCTTTGCATGTGCTCATATTTCCTCTTGAGTCTATTACCTTCATCTCTTTCTTTTCTCAATGTATCTTTTAGCTGAGCAGAGGTCTTCTTAACTGACTCTAGTTCAATCATCACCCTGTTTATGTTGTCCTCGGATGCATCAATCATGGCAGCCCCTGCTCTCATCGTGAACCTAGGATCCTTGTCCGTCCCTAGCATGACAGCGGTATCTGTGACCATCTTCCCTGATAGATCTTTCGCTTCCACCTTCTTTTCCGTCCTCCTCATTATTCTTTTGGTGGCCCTATCATAATAGACAGTGCTGAAGTCGGAGACTTCCTCTCCTTTTTTCTGAGTGAAAGGTATTAGCTGGAGCGTAGGGGTCACAAGAGTGCTAACAGCAGGTATTTGCAAGGTTTGCACCTCTGGGTTTTCCTCTTCCTGGGTCTGCCCTGCTGGAGTTTCAGAAATTGATTGTTGTGGCAACTCTGTTTTTTCAGTCTCCTGCTTTTGGAACTCTTCATCTAGCTTTCTTTTTGCTTCCTCAGCTGCCTGTCTGGCTGCCTCTTCTGTTTCTTTGGCTGCCTCTTGTGCCTTTTCAGCTGCTTCTTGGGCAGCTTTTCTTTTTTCTTCTTCTCCTTTCTGCAGCCATTCTGCAGCTTCCTGTTCTAGCTTCTGGGCCTCTTCCTGTCTCCTCTTGGCCTCTTCTTCAGCTCTGGCCTGCTCAACTCTGGCTTGCTCAGCCCCTTTTCCACCCTTGGTGGGGTTCTTAGGCTTAAACCTCCTTCTCAGAGCTGTCAAGTTAGGGGCACTTCGGAAGACAGATTCTTCCTTGTCAAAGTGGTGAGTGTATCCAAAATGTACTTTATGTTCTTTACAGTGCTCTGCCATTCTACCGTGAGTATCATTCCTTCGAAAAGTCATCTCACCAAAATGGAACTTCCCCAATTCTTCTATGAACTCCGCAGCTTGTTTTACCTTGGCAAATCTGTAGCTACCTAGTTTGAATGGCAGCGGAGGATATGTAGCCTTCTTTTGCTCAAAAAGGTAATTCCCTATCCCATTAATGAATACCTGCCTGACTGCCTCTTTATGAATAACATAATATGTTGCGTATTTGGGAAGCAGTAAGGGGCATTTCGTGCCACCAAACATTCTGATGTACATGCCATTCTCAGTCAGGAAATAGTCTGCATGCTCTTCTATTACCCGCATAGCCTCCTCTGACATACAGTCACACTCCTTCCGGAAGATGAGTGCGTAGAGTGGCATGATGAATTGTTCGCAGACCTCCCTGTAGTGGCTATGGTACTGCTGAGCCCACAATGGTCTATAGGCGACATACACAGGCATCCTTTCCCTGTCCCAGACACACTTGAGACCAGGGAAAGGTTGGTTGCACAGTATACAATCTACCAATATCGAGCTCATGTAGAATTCGGACT
>LPNX010848289.1:91397-112098 GCA_001517045.1 Pseudotsuga menziesii
GCCCTCCATTGTATGTCGTGGCATTAGACCCCAGAGTTAAGTTGTATTAGGGTTATTAGACTCTCCTAGAGAAGTTGGCCCTGTTGAGAGAAAAAGACAAGTCAAGCTAAAGTATAAATAGAGAGTGTGACTCTATTTTAACAAACACACTCACTCATCAATAGCGCGTGAGAGAGAGAGAGGACTAGCTCACACAAGTGAGAGAGAGAGAACAACTGTTGAAGATCATCTTTATACGTTTGGTTTTTACTTTTGCTATTGGTGCTCATTCTATCTCTGAGGAAGTTGCGGGGTTTTCTCCTTTATGGTTTCCCCGAGGAAAATATTTGTGTCTCTTGTTTCTTGTGATTATTGTTGTGCATGTTATTCTCTCAAATAAGATCTTAGATCATATTGAATAAACTGTAAAAATCTAACACTACTTCTGTGGTAACAAGACATAAGAGGGGATATTAGGATATAAGGCTTACATGTTGTAGTAAAAGTCACTTTATGACTTGTAGTAAAAGTCACTTTATGACTTAGTTATGTTTTTGTACTTTTTGTAATTTAGGGTAACAGCTGACATCCAAGGACTAAGTATTAAGACCCTAAATCAGTACTTCAAAAACCATAATCCAGATCCAAAATCATTCCAACTTGGTTTCACAATAAAACATCATCCTTTGAAACTTAATTGTGTTTTGGGAATCCCCCCTAGTGCTAGGTCCTTGTCCTATGCACTGAAGAGAAAAGAAGTTCTTGTCGAGGTGATAGTGGTAACACTTCTAAGAGTTTCCCTTAGCTATACCCTTGTGAGCAGAAAATATATCCCACATTCATAAGTGGAAATGATTTGCTCCATGAGTAACCATATATAAGGATGTGAACTCCTATGTAACAATTGCACCATTTATTCAAAATATCATATTGTGTTATTGTGTAACTCTCTCATGTTTCGAAATATACCAACCCCTGAAATCCAAAAGCTTCATGCCAATTGACATTAAAATTAATACCTAGCTTTACATCAAGCCCATCCATCCTTCTCTTCTCTAGAATAAGGGAAGCTAGTCCACATTCCCTATCATTCTCCCACTCCACCATGTTAAAGTCAGTAGGAAATATCTAATCAACATCTAGGAAAGAATTAGTGAGCCAATCCCATAAGCATACAAGGTCAATGAGGAGATATGGAGTGTAGATGGAGGAGAAACCAAACTCCCTACCAACAAGCATAGGAGTAACCCACACACGCCTTTTAGATCGATCCATGCCGAAAGAAACAATGGTTGAGCTCAAACAAGGAGTGACCCAAGAATGGTGCCTCTAAAGCCCTGATCGTGATTAGTGCTCCAAAGGATAAAGGCTAGAAAAAAGGCATCTTCATACAAAGATCAAACATAAAGGTTGTAACCTTCTAAAATCATAAGACATTTGGTTTTTAAGACAACACAAGATCCCTAACTAAGACCATGGAGGTTCTCACCACTATGCTCTGCTAGGCATGCCTGAGCAGTGAGAACGCATTATTATTATTTACATATTATTAGGCATTAACCAATTAATGAAAAGCAGCATCTAGGAGAAAAAGTTGTTGCAGCAGAAAATTAGTACATTGAAGAAATTTATGTTCATTAACTTCTTGTTCCAAGAATATAATAAAAAATGAATGGAGTAGAAAACCATAACAAATTGGTCTTCAGATCTCGATATCTGTACATATAAAGCAAAACAACTAACCTTGTATAGTGTATCAAGAATAAGCAAATCCACCTGTCCACCTTTACTCTTAGATATCTCTGGAAAATAACACAAGGATGTGAATAGTATTATAGACAGATTAAAAGTTTATATTAACTGCAAGAATGAAGAATCTGACTGATGAAAACAAAATAGAAGTCAGAGTTCCATTACTGAATTTCTTTAAACCTACAAAAATAACCCTGAAATGTGACTATCATGCTTGAAAGAATAAATTGAAGATGACATGCAGAATGCCTTATTTAAGGCCAAACATAGTAATGAAATAGTTGCGAAAGACATCACAGGGTAATGAATATAGTAATAGATCCGAACCAAATGTTTATAATAATTACTGGATTGAAGAGTTGGATAAATACAGAAAAAATAAAAAATAAAGGTAAAATCATTTTAAAAATTGTTTTAAATCTACAATCATACAACTTTGAAACAAGACGTACATGAAACAATCAATTGAATGACATGTAAAATGCCTTATCTAAAGCAGAACACGGTATTAGCTAGTCACAAATCAGAACACAAGGATATTAACAGTAATATATAGATACAGACCAAAAGTTTATATTAACCGCAATATTGAAAAAGTTTGACCAATACATAACTAAAAAGGATCTTCCTCAACCTGTACCATTGCATCAGTTTAAATTATAACTGCAATCAATACTCAATAGAAAAAAAAATGTGTAAAAACATTGGATCTGTCTCTTGATAATAATGATGTCTTAAAAAGACATGTTGTGTATAAAAGCCTCACTCGTAGGCTTCCCTTAATGAATTCTGGCACTACATGCTTAAGTTTGACGGTTCAGAAATGAATCTTAGTGAGTGCTAAGCTTCAATTTTTTTCTGGGGAGGCAAGTGTGGGTGGGATTATCTTCGATCCCGAAGGAAACTCAGTCATGTCTTACGCATGGGGAATAGGACAGAGATCCAATAACGAAGCAGAATGGCTCTCGCTTCTCCTCAGTTTGGATCTAACCAGACAGAATAATATTTCAAATCTCATAGTTTATGGAGATTCGAAGCAAGTCATACAGAAAATGAGAACCGGCTACAACCATGGCACAGCCATTGCAAAAGAATCTATGATCGTATCTGTCGCCTCACCTCAAATCTCCAGGTTTCCTACTTCCATATCCTCAGAGGCAATAATACCATAGCGGATAAATTCGCCAATCAAGGTGTAAAGAACAATATGGGCATAGTAACAATCAAAGGAAACAAAATTTTAAACATGTTCCTTAGCATCCTTAGCAAATGCATGAGGGGGGGCAGGCTCGCTTGGCCCTCCCATCCTTCTCTTTTCCGACCACCTTTCAGGCCACAACTGGACAGTTGTCCTCCACCTTGGACAGGTGGCTCAAGCGCCCATGTGACGGGTTTAAATGCGGAGACAAGCTACTAGCTCCTCGTCGTTCTAAAGCAAATGCTCGCACGACCCATGGAAGAGTGTTGTGGGATGAATACGCTCCCTTTGAACTTAGTTGTACATCGAGATTTTGAAGAGGAGTTCTGCAGGTCGCCTGGGTTTTGGTTTTCATCAGAAGCTTTACACCTACGACTTTCTTTTGCAGGTCTATTCCGTGGAGAGGAAAAAGGTCGCGGTCATCTTGACCCTTCGTTGGTTCTGCTCACTCCCTCTGCTCTCTCGGGCTCTCACATCTCTCATCATTCTATGGCAAACAACGGAGGGAATGCGAGTCTTAACGATATTCAGTCCACATTGCAAGATGTATGCACTGGATTTACCAGCTCTTGAGCACTGGTGTGAAAGAAAGCAGGGTAGCAATGGCGAATGTGAAGTATTTGGCTAACAAAATGAGTTGTCACGAGACTAGAATTGATGATCATGACTGAGACCTGCGTGAGCTCATGGGAACAGTAGATTTTATCAAAGAGGAAGTACAGAAATTGACAAACATGAACCATTGCAGTCATTGTCAGGAAACCCCAGCTCAACACCATCCAATGGAAGAAACTTCTGTAGTGCAGCCAACCCATGGGCCAGGAGACAAGAAGAATCAGTAGGTTTAGTTATGCTATGGCTTTTATATGTATTTTTGCACTTTGCTAAATAATCAATTTGTTAGAATCTACCCTACGATGGGTATAAGTTATTTTAAAATGCATCGATGAAATTTCTTGAATTTTGTAATTAGTATAGACAACACAGTCTTTTCTTTTCAGAACAGTTTGATATGTTGGATTCACCTTTTGTAAGTATGGTTGTCCTTAGCTTTTTTCATATATAAATATTTTCTCTGGTTTTTGTTAAAAAAATGATGTCTAAAAAGGAAAAGGCTTCTCTATACCAGTTTGCAAAGAACCCAACTCTCCCTTTGCAACAATCCATTTGCATAAAGCATTACTCAAGAAAATAAAAGACACAAGTATCTTCATCCACACTTATCTACAGATGAAAATGATGACCCAAATTGCTCTGAGACTTCTTTCTGCTCATTTTGACAGCTTGATGGTGCATGCTATAATTCTATAATACAACAGAAAATCATTCGATAAGGTCGACTCACAACCTAGGCATTACATATGATGGCATAATTTCTGAACAGATAGGATCATCAATGTAAATTTTCCTTTAATACTCAACTAGGGATAAACAGTGCATTCAAAATATCTACTGATAACCACACATAAATATCTTTTACAGTATGCAGCGGAATATAAAACTAAGAAATAACTCACAACATCACAGCATATTCATCACACGGTTATTTTGGGTGTGGAAACCCCCGGAAAAACCCGAGATGGGAAAACCGTTGCAACAGTCAAATACAAATTTTATTATGAGAAAATATGGAACGTTACAATCACTGCAAATTCACCCAAACCTGGCGAATGCATCTACACGACAGAAACAGTGGACGAACCCCCAGCTAAACCTTAGCACCCCCTGCAAGAGTGTACGGCCTCACATGTGCAACTTCGTACAGCCGTACAGCTGTACAGAATATGTACGGTCTCACTGGCAGCTGTACGGAATCTGTACGGAATAGTACGGCCTTCCTCCTACAACTCTGCTTGTCGACCTGTATGGGTTTTGTATGCTTGGTGAACCTACTCCTCGATCCTCTGTCTTCCCAGCTAAATCTTCTGTCTGTCTTTCCTCCTCCTGTCTGTATCCTGTCTCTGTCAGAATACAAGTGTGTGTCTGTCCTCTCAACCAATTGACCTCTCCTATACAACTTTAGGTAAAGCGTAAAACCTAATTTCACTTTCACTTAAAGTCAATAATCATTTTATTTATTTTCCAAAGTAAACTTAGAAAAAATAATTAAATACAACTGGTTTCCTTGTTGCTGCTAATTTAACACTCCCTCTCAACAAGGAATAGATTATGTAGCAACCCCAACTTATCTCTGAACTTCACAAATCTCTGTCTGCAAAGTGACTTGGTGAAAATGGCTGCCACCTACTCATCTGTCTATATGTACTCCAACCAAATGGTTCCCCTCTAAACACAATCTCTCAAGAAGTGGTACCTGATGTCTATGTGTTTGCTCCGGTCATGGAATACTGGATTCTCAAATAGCCTGATGCCACTCTAATTATCACAGTGAACCACTGTAGCCTCTAACTCACACTCGAACAACCCTAAAAGTAACTTCCTTAGCCACACACCCTCACAAGAAGCCATGTACTCACCCTCTGTCGAGCTCAATGCAACTGACTTCTGCTTCCTGCTGAACCAAGAGACAACCCCTGACCCAATGCTGAAGCAGCAACTTGAAGTACTCTTCCGGTCCTCTACACATCCTGCCCAGTCAACATCTGTGAAATCTGTTAACTGTACACTCCCCCCTGCGAACATAAACCAATCCATACTCCACTGTACCTTTGATGTAGCGAAGTATGTGCTTCGCAGTGGTCCAATGCACTCTCCGAGGGTCCACCATGAACTGACTCAAAGAGTTGACTACAAAGCTGATGTCTGGTCTAGTGTTGACCAGATACATAAGTGATCCTATAAGCTAACGATACAAGGTAGGATCAAATCTGTCTGACCCTCATGCATCAATCTTCCTCCAGTTGGAAACTAGAGGTATGGCCATAGGGTTGCAATCCTCCATCCTGAATCTCTTCAAGATCTCAACTGCATGCTTTCCCTGTCCAATGAAGAAGCATCCATCTCTCTGCCAAACCTCCAAGCCCAGAAAGTAATGCATCAACCCAAGGTCTTTTATCTCAAACTCCACTGCAATATTGGACTTGCAGTCTCCAATCAGCCTCTCATCTCCTGTAAAAAAGAAATCATCCACATATAGTACCAGTATGAGAGGCACCTCATCTGTCAAGAAGTACAGGTTGTGGTCAGCCTCACTCCGCTGGAATCCCATCTCCTGTAGATAGTTGTCAATCCTCGAATACCATGCTCGAAGTATCTGCTCGAGCCCATAAAGAGCTCGATGCAGTCTGCATACATGTGTCTCCCTGCTCTCCACATCAAACCCCTCTGGCTGCTCAATATACACCTCCTCCTCCATCACTTCGTTGAGGAAGGCAGTCTTGACATCTATCTGATGGACACGCCAACCCATCTCAGCTGTTAGTGAGATAATGGTCCAAATGGAAGAATACCGAGCTACAGGGGCGAAGGTCTCCTCATAGTCAATGCCCTCCTTCTATGAAAACCCCTTAGCCACGAAGCGCGTCTTGTACTTCTCCACACTTTTGTCTGCTGCATGCTTTACCTTGTAGATCCATCTGGATCCCACTACCTTTTTCCCTTGTGGCCTCGGCACAACCTCCCATACCTGGTTTTTCATAATGGAGTCATACTCCTCAACCATAGCCTCCCGCCACACATCATGTTGTGCATCCTCCCCGAAGCTGGAAGGTTCAAAGTTAATCAACTCTGTCATCAATGCCATGTAACTAAGCCTCTCTGGTGGTACACTCCATTTAAAAGATCTTTGTGGAGGATCAACCTGCCTGGAATCCTGTACTATCGGCATAAACCACTAGGCCAAGCTGCTGCAGCTGTTGGATATCCGTCTCCTACTACAGCTCATCCTCCAAGTCAATGACTGTAGGATCCTATCCACCTGACTCCCTCTGACCACCAGAACCTCTACTCTGTGTCTGTACTTGTACCTGTACATCTGGCTCCTCCAACTTGACCCCCAACTCCTATGTTGGTTGCTGCTCTACTAGTAAGTCCAAAGATCTCTGCAAGGCCCTGTCCTCATTGAACTGGACATCCCTGCTCACAATGATCCTCCTGCGAGTCGGAATGTAAACTCTATATGCTTCAAAACCTCATTGTATCCAACAAGTAACCCCTTCTCTCCAGAAGGGTCCAGCTTCTTCCTAATGTCAGCATGAACATGACAATAGCAGACACTTCCAAATATGCGAATGTGACCTACATCTGGCCGAGTGCTTGTGAAGACCTCCTCTAGTGTCTTCCTCCCCAAAGCTGTGTGGGGACACCTGTTCTAAATGTATACTACAGCCCTGTATGCCTCGGCCCAAAGGAATAGTGGTAATCCCTGACCAAATAGCATGGCCTTGGCTGCTCCAACCATAGTCTTGTTCTTCCGCTCTACAACTCCATTCTGTTGTGGGATATGGGCCACAGTGTACTCCTTCTTAATCCCCTCAGCCGAACAATACTCCATGAACTCATTAGAAGTGTACTCACCCCTATTGTATGTCCTCAACATCTGAATCTTCTTTCCTGTTTGGTTATCCACGAGAGTTTTGAACTCTCGAAACCTCTCAAAGACCTTGTTGTTCGTCGAATGCACACCGTCAGCAGAAATCTTTTCAACGGTTGTTTCCCAAGTGGGAAAGGTGTGGCCTTGGGGGCAAGCAAAGAGCCATGTGTTGTCACCTGATCCTAGCTCCTCTGTTTAGGCTAACTTCTAACGAAGCCAAGGGGGGTAGTCCCTAAAAAAGAGTTGTCTAAGGCTCTTGTTGTTAAAGTGTTTTTGGGTGGAAGATGTGAATTGGTGTTGTTTAGGAGTTTTATGATATACACAATAATCAATTTAAGCAATCCACGTTGCTATTTGCAAAACACGATGTAAATTGAATAAGAAGACTAAAATTAAAGCATCCACAACATGAATAACTTAACATAAACAGGACAAATGGTCCAAATCAAATAATGCAGAAGAATTAAAAGACCAATGCCAAAAAATGGAGTCAAAGTGCTGGGGATGCTAAAATACAAGTCTCAAAGATGTGAGTGAGATTGTTTTGCAAATGCTCTTTGTCAATTTTCTTGTGTATTTTTAGATGATCTTGTTTATTAGGTGAGGGGAATTTCCAACCGATACACAAGGTACGAGAAATCTAACCAAAAGAATATTCTAAGTGGCCTCATTCAAAAACATGTTGGACCGTCCAGTTTGGAGCGAGGTGTTCGATAACTTTCCAACCACTGCAAATGAGAAGGGTTGCCCAGCGCCCCCGGTAAAGATTTCCCCACTTAGAATATTATCGCGTTCAACGTCGGTTCGTTGGTTATGGGATGGTAAATTTTATTATGATTGTAATTGGAATTAGTTGTGTGAATTAGCAAGTTACAGTGCTTCTGGATATCCCGAATGGGTAGAGCATACACACTGTAGAATAGTAAGTTCCAATTTTAGGGGATATGTGAGTTGAAAATTTTATTAACACACAGCTCTCCGACAGAGAGTGCTCTTGATCCACCTTATGGTGAGATTCAAGAGTCTTATCTAATCTATGATGAGAATGCAAATGCAAAATGCTCTCCGATAGAGAGTGCTCTTGGCTTGTCTTATGATAAGTTCAAGAGACTTTAGGTTTGTTTTATGAATTATAAATTAAAAATCAAAGATAAACATGAAATGGATAGCATGCAAGCGATGAAAATTAAATCTAGCAATTAGTGAAAATAAACTAAGTCTAACAAGACACACTTCCCCCAAATAGGGGAAGTAGGAAAAATGTGGGAGGCTTAATCCCACTAGCCTTTTTTTATTAATAATTTACAACTTTTGGGAATTTGACCCTTGAAAAGCAAGCATTGTAACACCCTGGTTTTGACCCCGTTTGCATTAAATGTGTATGATGTATATATTGTAATTAATCATGGTGTAGAGCTAAGGGAAAAATCCCCACCATTGAATTATCGTTTTATGTTTCGACGATTAAAATCGATGCCGATGGTATTTTGTGCTAGCCAAGCACATTATAATTATGGACACCATGTACATATGCATTTTAATTAAAATACCCACAACCAGCTATGTCAATGCAACATTAGAAGAGATGGAGGCATGATTCCTAAGGATAAGGGGTGGGGGGGAATGTTCAACCCTTAGGGCCAATGGAGAAAAGCCAAATGCCAACAAAAGAAGCCAAGAGAGTGGTCAACCACTTCCCTTGTCTTATTCACCAACCGAATTAATTCCCCATGAGATTGGTTGGGGCAGTTATTGCCTTGAGGGACGTATGCATGGGCAGCCATCAGTGATTAGCAGGACTGTCAGTCCTTTGACCACACGCATGCCCAGAGAGGCAGATGGCATTCAGTTCCTCACGTGGGTAGAGAGATCCTCATTCCACTCTCACGCAGTTGTTTGTCTTCCTCACGCAGGAGAAAGCTTGGCCTCAGGCAGTCGCGTTCTAATTTTTCCCTTCACAATTTGGCCTGGTGTGTGATTTTCCTTCACGTTGGGGCCGTTCTCATCATTCTACGCAGGTTGGGAAATCGATGTTGTTTTCTCCACGAATTTTGGGTGTTGTGAGACGTTTTGGCCACGTTAGGGCCATAAACGACTCTGGACGTCGACTGTCATAGCTTGAGCCGTGTTGTCCAATTGCCATACCCGATTTGGCCTCTGTGGTGTGTTTCCCTTCACTCCCAGAACTGAGATTGTTGTGTGTACCTAGCTTTTTGGTCTTTGGACTGTTTTGGGACTGGAAATGGGTCTGAGTCTGCTTGATAAACCTAGTGTGTAGGAGCCTCACAGACAAAGCTAGAGGGATGACTTTCTTCTCTGCACCCCCTGAATAGCACTGGAAGGGAAGGCATGGCCCGAGGGATTGCATAGCAGAGAAGGGGATGCTTCTTTGAGTTGGGTGTGTGTGGATGTCTTAGAATTCAGGCTAGTTCTGGTGCACGTGTCCATAGCTCTTGGATTGAGCTCACTAGCTTAGTAGTCATCCTTTCCAGCTCCTGTATAGCCTGATAAACCCAACTGTGCTGGCTTGGCTAAGTTTTGTGTGCCCTTGGCTACGTGTGAGCCTGCTAGTGTTCCCTTATTCTTTGTGGGAATCATACCCAGCCTGGGGGTGGCAGTGTTGCTGAGAGATTGATAAGCGCACTGCCCTATGGTTGGGTGGAACGTTGCAATGACGTAGCTGGTTGCGTGACAGACTTCTCATAAGATAAGTATCTCTTGTCTATTTTATATCGGCAATGGTATTTGTTGCATAATGATGAATGATGAACATGTTGAATGCTTAAATGTGTTGAATGAATGGATTTTGCTTCCGCTGTATGGTAAATATTTATGCATCTGTCAATGTTTTTATTTCAATGCATTTTATTATGATGTTCATGGGGCTAGATTTCCCGAGTTAGTTACTGTCAGTCGTGTCCTCTCCGTCGGGCTGAGGGGCGGGGACGTGACAAGCATGAAAACTAATGAAGCCTTAATGGCTTTTACAAAGGATGTGCTTTTTTATGCTTGTATTTGTCTTCTTGTTTTGCACTCCTCTTCAATCCCCTCAAGTCTTTGGACTTGTCCTCTTGATTCACTCTTCGATACCTGCACAAAAGAGACAAGCACTCATGCACACATTATTTGTTAATAAACCAAAGCAATCTAGATGCTCAAAAAGTGAAATTATTCTAAGTGCAAAACTACCATTTTTAAATGCAAAATTTTAATCTTTTTCGAAGTAAAACTAGATGCAAATTTTACATGCAAAGTAGGGAAGAGGAAGAGGGTAAAGTGGAACAAAAAGGGAGCAAAAAGAGGGTCGATACCAATGGAAGAGTAAGGAAGTTGGAAAGAAGAACGTAATGTAAGAAAATGTATATTTTATAAATGTAGGAGATGAATTACAGAATAGGTGCCCCGGTAATTTATACCGTAATTGGGGAAGAGAGGTGACTTGAAAAGTCACCTCTTAGTTTATTTACATTAATTAACCTAGCTTAATAATTAAATTCAGCTTTCATTACACTGAAATCAATGAGGAAAGGAGGGAAAAAGGAGGAGCAAACAGCAGTAAAGAAAGCTGCAAAAAGATGAAGAAAGAGGCTGAAAAAAAGTGGAAAAAGAGAGCAGCCAACAAAGGGAAAAGTTGGCTGCAAAAAAGTGAGAAACGGGGTAGCGCACTAAGCAAAAAATGGTAAAAACAGGGCAGCCAACAATGAGAAAAGTGGCTGCAAAAAACTTGAAGAATAGAGGGCAGCGAAGAGTGAAGAAAGTGGGCTAAAAGCAAGAGAAAAGAGGATGGAAAAAAGGGAAAACAATGAAGGAGAAAAGAGAAGCAAGAAAGGTGAAAAAATGTGTAGAAAAAGAGGCAACAGAAAGCGGAAAAGAAGAAGCAACGGTGGATCTTATCACCAAAGAAAAAGTTTTAAATTTTGATTTGAGATAAGAAGGATAAGAAAGAGCCCCTTTTAGCCATGTTTTTTGAGCTAGAATTGAGTGATTTGTAAACCCTGCATGGTGAAAGTATTAGATTAAAAATTCTTGTATGAAGAAATGGTTGAGCTTCAACCCCTCCTCCTTCGATGATACCTGAAACACACACTCAAACAACAGCAAGCAAGATCAAGTGCTAGAATGTAATAATCAAATAAATGCCTGAAAAACAATGGTATAACTGACAACTTCCTGTTCGATTCAGACATTCACTAGATATTGCATATATAACCAAATTATAACCATATATGGATATCCTATCGTGCTAGATTGATAGCCCTCCTGAGCTAGCATTGATCATATAACTTGCAATGAAAAGAGATTAAGGTAAGAAAGAGATCACCTCACAGACAATCATGAACACAAAGAACCCATGCATTGACCTCTAAAGTCACTTTATTCCATTAACAAATATCGGTTACAAAATGGGCAGAGTTCTCATGCAAATTCTCCATATGCAAATGGGAACAAGAGACCTTTATTTATAAAAAAGGAAGAAAGATAGGGTTTAAAACCCTAGCACATGGATCAAGGAGAGATTAGGGGGCGCAACCCTCACTGACTGAAGTGTTAACTGCATTGATCTGGAGTTGAACTGAGTGTCGAAAGGTGTGACCGGGGTGAGGTGGCCTCCACCCAAGCAAGGCGCCCACCTAGTCTCATTGGAATTATCAACCAACCAATAAAAATGTGCCAAAGAGGAAAAACGTCCATGCATGGAGAGAGGCGCAAATCCCAAGGTGAAGTTGACTGTAGCACTTCGATGCTGACTCAAATCAGTCTAGACTTGATTGGATTCTTTCCAGATGCTTTTTGCTGAGCTAATTAGCCCTTTACTTTATTCAATTTGGTCTTTTTTGGAGATATTTTGATTTTCTCCATTTAATAAAAAAAATGATTAATTTAATTAAATATTCCTCATTTATTGATTTTGATGAAATATTTAATTGAGAGAAAAATAATCATCCAAAATTTAGGGTAAGCGTGTCTAGGGGTTAAATGAGTGTTTTGGCTTAGAAAACAAGTCTTTATTTGCCAAAAACACCCCCCAGACCACTTAATTATTACAATTTGAAAATTTTCAATTAAACCATAGTAAAAATGGTTTAATTAATTGAAAATTTTAATTACACGTCTGGGAAAAAAAAAATCGGACATTGTTTTAATGTATCCCGGAGCTTAGGAAATGACCATAGAACATACAAATAGTATCTAGTAGGTTCATATTCATCAGTTGGACTCTAATAACCTCCCAATGCCCAAATTTCAAAATCGGGCATTCCAGCGTTGGAGGAAGCGGGAGAAAAACTCATCGATTATACTTGGCTAAAGGAAAAGTATAATCGACAAGGGAAAAAACTCCCTGGAATACCTTAGTTGAAAATTATGTCTTAGGGGACCGAGCCAATCAAAACCCCTACTAGCACACTTTATTACAAAAACCCCATGGGGCATGGTCATTTCAGTACAAAAATAAAACTAACTAGCCAAAATTGGCTAGGCACAAAATTCTGAACCTCTGATACATTGGATATGAACATGGATCATGTTCATCAACTAGCGGCTCAACGGAAGGTTCAACTAAGTGCAGAATCAGTGGATAATAGACCTCTTACTTGGTCTTCAGGACATAGATCCAGGTCTTCCTGGAATAGTCATCAATGAATGTTATGCAGTAATTGTAACCACTGAATGAATGGACACTCATAGGTTCGCATACATCAGAATGCACCAAGTCCAAGTGCTCCTTAGACTTGTGCTCACTCTATGGGAAAGGCTTCCTGATGTTCTTCCCGAAAGCAAAACCCTTGCAGTGGTTATGCTTCTCCTCCTGTACCTGAGGAACTCCAATGACAGCATGCTCAAATGCTTCAGTGCTCCATGGTGTAAGTGTGCCATCCTCCTATGCCACAACTCTCCCTGCCTGTTGTCGCTGCTGCTGACTAGAGCCTTTGTAGGCTCAAAGTGTAGTCTGTACACTTTCCCGTTCCTCTTGCCAATCAACCGATCCAAGGTCCTATCTGACGCCTTGGTCCTGATATATACTCTATGGTCATGAAGATTCACCTGATATACCTTGTCCTCCAAAGTGGAGACTGATATAAGGTTCTTGGCCAGTCCTAGAACATACAACACATCAGCGAAACTGATGGGTTTGCCAGGCTCCCTCTCAAATGAAATAATGCCAACTCCCTGTGCCTGATACCGCGCATCATCACCTAGCTCAACGTGGATCCCTGTTCCATCCTCCTGCAAGTCTCTGAATAATCTCTTCTGTCTAGTCATGTGACTAGATGCTCCACTGTCGATGTACCATATGTTGCTCCCTATGGTGCTTTCCATTCAAGCTATCAAGTAGAACTCCTCATCAAAGTTCCTGCTGAACTCATCCACGTCTGTAGATCCAGCCATCTGAGTGTTACTCTTCTTCTTCCTGTCTGGGCACTGGGAGGCAAAGTGTCCCTGCTTGTGGTAGATAAAACACTTGACCTTTGACACGTCAAAGTTTTTCTTACTATCCTTCTTCCTCTTTGCCTTACCCTTGCTCTTCCCTGTCAAGACTAGAGCCTCCTCATCCACAATCTGTGGAGCACTACTGGATGAGCCTGATCCTTGACCCATCCGGGTCTCCTCCTGCACAAAGTCATCCCATAGTCTATGTCAATCAGGAAGCTTCTCCCTAGCCACAACACCTTTGACAAAGGTTTCCCATGGCTTAGAGAAGCCATTGAGGGCTATCCGAACTAGCTCCTCATCATCAGTCTTAGAGCCAACAGCTCCAAACTCATCCCTGGTTTGTGTGAGCCTCGTGAGATAAGGCACCACTCCTTCTCCCTTGGCCATCTTGGTGTTGCGCATCCTCTCTTGCAACACCATCTTCCGGTTCTCGTTCTTGCTTTGGTACAGACTTTCCAAAGCCTTCCACATATCTAATGAGGTCTTCTTACCTAAAAGGTGAGGGACTATATGGTCCTTCACTCCATCAATGATAATCAGCATGGCTCTAGAATCAATCTTCTTCCAAGCTGCTAGATCTGTCGAATTTGTGGGTGCAACCTTTGTAGAGTCAATGTGCTCCTCTGAATCACTGATGTCCAGGATCCTTGTGATCCTTTCTTTCCATGTAGGAAAGTTCGAGCACCTTGGAGTCTATCCTCAACTCTCATCTGCATGGCCATAGTGAAGTGTTACCTGTCAAACCCTAGATCTCCAATCTAAGTTTGTGTCTTCAATAGATCTGCCCTTCATCTATTACTGCTGCTGCAAATCTCTCAGCTTTAGCTTACCAACGCTTCGATACCATGTAAATTTTCCTTTAATATTCAACTAGGGCTAAACAGTGCATTCAAAATATCAACTGATAACCACACATGAATATCTTTTACAGTATGCAACGAAATATAAAACTGAGAAATAACTCACAACATCACAGCATAATAATGACACAGTTATTTTGGGTATGGAAACCCCCAGAAAACCCCAAGATGGGAAAACCAGTGCAGCAGTCAGATATAGATTTTATTATGAGAAAATATGGAACATTACAATCACTGCAAATTCACCCAAACCTAGCGAATGCAGCGACACGGCAAAAACCTCACCACCCCCCTGCGAGAGTGTACGGCCCAGTTGTACGGCCTCACACGTGCAGATTCATACGACTGTACGGCTGTTGTACGGAATAGTACAGCCTTCATCCTGCAACTCTGCCTATCGACCTGTGTGGGTTCTGTCTACTCGGAGAACCTGCTCCTCGATCCTCCGTCTTCCTAGCTAAATCTTCTATTTGACTTTTCTCCTCCTGTCTGTATCCTGTCTCTGTCGGAATACAAGTGTGTGTGTGTCCTCTGAACCAATTGACCTCTCTTATATAACTTTAGGTAAAGCGTAAAACCTAATTTCACTTTCACTTAAAGTCAATAGTCATTTTAATTATTTTCCAAAGCAAACTTAGGAAAAATAATTTAATACAACTTGTTTCCTGTTTTAGAGCCTTCTGCATGCAAGGACACTTGCATACAGGAAGACCTTCCTTGTTGTTGCTAATCTAACAATCAACATATTAATTTCATCACTACACTTTTAGAGATGGTAGGTTTCACAAAACATCATGTGAACAATCTTACCATGGTAAGGAATGTTGCCTTTTTACACCAACATATGATGCTTTTTGTTCAACTAACAATCCATATCACTCAATGGTGGGAATATTCCAAATGGACATCATTCCTCTCTTGTTTGAAGGAAGCTCCTAAGTTATGGATCACCCACCACATGAAGAGCATAATGTGCCAATGATCAACCACTTTCTCTCCAAAACACAGAAGCAATCTCTTATCCTGAAACTTTCCTAGGCTAAGATCAGCATACAAGTTGGGAGTTCGAATCTAAAATGTCATGTCAATAGGATCTCCGGTCTTCTTATCATACAAAAGGAGAAAAGGGTGACAAATATGAAAGTGAGGAAGCTCGCCCTTCTATTATAACTAATTAGTTAATATCTTAACAAGAAAGTTTATCAGACACAATCCAATTATTGTTCCCGTTGAGCCAAAAGAAAGAAATGGGGATTATTTTGATGAAAGGGAAAAGAAAAGGAGAAATGAAATCAAATTCATATTTATGTCCTTGAAATACCAAAATAGTTCAAAGGGACTAGGAAATAAGCAAGCATTTATAGCTAAATTAAATAAAATGGGGGGCACATGTCAGTTTTTGGGTTTACTCCAAAAGAGTTTACACTATGTTTGGGGGTGCTTCATGAGATGTGGGTGCATGGTGTATGGTTAACCTTGGTGTTTTGTGATGGAGTTGCACATTAGAGGTGGATTACTCTTGGTTGCTAGACCCTGTATGGATGCTTGCGGGACAATCTTCTTTGGAGCGTTGGTATGGAGTTTGGTAAGTTTTTCATGTAGTTAGCACATGGAAAGAGGCTACTTGCTTGGAGGACACCTTTCATTGTAGGAGTAGTGTTGGGAATTCCAGAGGTGGGCATTCAATGTTATCAGAACCTAACCGGTTTTGAAAAAACCCGCCGGTTGGACTAGTTTACAAGCTTCACCAAGTCAAATCACGCACTCAAACCGTTTTTGGCCGATTCCATACGAAATTGGCCGGTTTCAAGTCTAAATCGATCAGTTCTGTACAAATCTAGCCGGTTCTGTACAAAACCACCTGGTTTTCTCCAAACCGGCCGGTTCAATACAAAACTAGCCGGTTGTGTACAAAAACGCCAAGGACCCTCCAAAACAGCTAATTTCAAATTCTTTCAATAAAATAAAAAATAGGGTCCACATGTGAGTTGTTTAATTGACCCACGACCCTTCTAATGTTATAAAAGGAGGCTCCCACCCTCCATATCAATCACATTTAATCGTGGATGGACTTGGGCCCTCTTCCACAACAAGAGGATGTGAACATTGATGTTGTAGTTAGACAAGTGCCTTTAGGCCTAGGGGAGTCAAGCCATGCTCACGTTGAGGATGTAGATGATGACTCTGAGTCTGAGCATGAGGACTCAGATAATTATGATATATGATTAGAATCATTAGATTGTACATTCTAGAGTCTAGACTACAGTCATATGCTTATATTTTGACTTTAGAGGCCATTTATAACCTCTTTGTTGATGAACTTTTCTTTAGATATGTATTTGCAGTCAATGCTATTTTAGTTTTATACACTCTTACTTTCTATATACATGAGAAACTTTGCATATTTGTGTATAATGGTTTGAATTCACATGGATGCACATGGATAGATATGTATTTTTTGAAAATATGAATGTTTTATGTAATTTTGCTCAACCGGTTTTTTTATCCGATTTGTTTCCCGGTTTTTGTCTGATTCCGGTTCAATTTCGGTTCCCGGGGTCTGCCGGTTTGACCACCGGTTCAGTCCTGATAACATTGAGGGCATTAAGCCCTAAACAACATGGGGTTGCTTGGTTTCTTGCATGGTGGCTTACATTCAACTAAAGGACATTTTAGTTGAGGGAGTGGACATGTAGGTGTGATGTTCCCTGAAGATACAGATGACCTCGAAGATGCATTGGAGCTTTGAAACCTAGAGGAGGAGTGTTGTGCTAAGCGTGGTGTTGTCATTGATGTCAAACGGGTTTAATATCTTTTGTGGTCATCACTGAGGACATGGACGTCAAGGAAGATGACAAGCATGAGATTAGATTTGAAGCGAGCTCAAGACAATTTGAGACCTTGTTGTACTAGCCCTTGGAGCCTCGAAGAAGAATGGACGATGCATTGATCATTTGAGCTTGACAGCCATGGTTAATAGTGTCTTCCTTGCTATGAGCAAAATTTGCCTTAGTACACCAATGACTTAGAAGCATTGATTCTAGAATACTTTGTGAATGATGCCTAAAGAACTAGAAGATGATACTCTAGTTTTGGACTGCTTTAGACAGCCATGAAATCCTAGAAGCATAGCAGCCCAATGATAGAATGAGTGAAATCTTGAAGTACGTTGAAGAAATCAAGAAGCATGAAGTTCATGATGATAAAGGTGTCTTGATAAGTAGTGTTGATAAGTAGACCTCCTACAAGCTTGAAATGAGAAAGAAGCTGCTCCAAAGATGGCGACTTGAAGAGCCATGAAGACAGAAAGATCATCAAGCATCAAAGTATAGTGTAGCAGCCCTCATTGGGTTAAACTCAGTGGCAGAGCTTGTGGAAAAATTAAAGTTTGACATTGTTTTAAGAGCTTTGAACAAATTTGAAATTAAAAGCCCCTACAATGACATGTCGGTCCCAATTAATAACTCAATTTAAAAATGCAAGTCAGCACTATTAAGATTAAAAGAATCTCTAAAACATTGGTCAAAAGAAGTGATAGGTTGTCTTCTAAGTGAAGAGATAGCAGAAAGAGCCTCATTTTGATGTCTTTGTGCACGACGTTGCTTGCATGGAGGAATTGCATGAATGCTTGCACATGGGTTGTTGCATGGTACTTATACAGCTGGAATAATGGGAAAAGTGCCTTCCCACCATCTTGAATGGCATACTTGTGTGGAAAACCTGGAATGCATGAGAAGTCCAATATGTCCTTCCATAATTCATAATTGGATGTCATCTTGTCATGCTTCCCTGTCTTTATAGAGTACTTTTATTTTTCTTTGATTGGAGTCGCCAGGAGAGACCTGTCAGGTTAGTCAAGCAAATCTCACCAAAGTACTAACTAAAACAAGGGCGTACCTGATAGATGGGACGGACTGAGTTCTTTGTGGAGTTGCTAGGTAAGCTTGCAGGTTAGTCCTTTCTAAAAATGTATGCAATTATATACAATCAGGACTTCAAGACTTACCAAAGTGTTGTTCTTGCCAAGGTGTGAATGACTCTGGATCAACCGCTTCAAATTTTGAAATGGTCCCCGGCAACGGCGCCAAAATGTTAAGTCTTGTCAAGCTTCTTCTTTGTGGAGTCGCCAAGTAAGATCTGCAAAATTAGTCCTTGACAATAATATTTTCAAAATACCCAGAAAGACTTACCTCAATTTTCTTAGCAAATGTCGTTCTTGCCAGGATGTGAATGACTCTGGATCAACCACTTCACATTTTGAAATTGTCCTCAGCAACGGCGCCAAAATGTTAAGCCTTGACGGGCTTCTTCTTTATGGAGTCGCCAGGTAAGATCTCAATTTTCTTACCGAATGACGTTCTTGCTAGGGTGTGAATGACTCTGGATCAACCACTTCAAATTTTGAAATGGTCCCCGGCAACGACGCCAAAATGTTACCAGTTGAAATGGCAGTCCAAACCACCGGCAAGCATATGTGGAGAAAGTGACCACTGTTACCTTAGTCATTTCCCCAAACTTCTTCGAAAGCCGAAGCCTCCTAGGGGAGAGCCCTAATCCAACTCTGGAAAAAGACACTAAACACCAAGAATACCTCTTCCGAGGTGATTAGAGACCAGTGCCTTATTGGAGTCAAATACGAGAGTGGAATCGTCGTGCAATGTGTGTATATGGGGTATACTTCAATAATACAATTCACTCAATGATAAACAAGTAAACAACATCACACCAAGTGTTATATAACCAAAAGCCAATTACTTTGTAAGGTGCAATGTTGTCCACAATATATCCACCATATATCAGACCTGAGAGTAGGTTGTTAGTTCATTATAATTACCAAGTTAAGTATTTTAGTTGAAATGAATAACACGAGGTCTGGACTAAATGTGTAGGTGTATAATTATGTGTGTAAGTATCGTGTGAACCATCAATTATCAGTACAGTGGCATATGTGACATATAATGCAGCATTACGTATCAGTCATCACTCACAACATTATTCATTCCAGCATTCGATAAACATGTGACCAATACAAATCTCATAACCAGCAACAGAATATCTAAACAATATGGGGGGGTGTAATACACCAATTACTTGTTGTTTGCAAAGTTGCTAGGTGTTGTCCGCCGATTGCACACCAGCAGCAAAAATCTTCCGAAAGCTGTCTCCTCACTTGAGAAAGTGGGAGAAGTGTGACCTTGGGGGCAAGCACAGAGCTAGGTACTGTCACCTACTCCTAGCTCCTCCGTTTAGGCTAACTCCTAACGAAGCCAAGGGGGGTAGTCCCTACAAAAGAGTTTCTATGGCTCTTAAGTTGTTAAAGTGTTATGATTAGTTGCGGATGCGGATGGGTATTGTTTAGGAGTTATTATGATTTGAAGTGTTTGTTTATTATGAATATGACACTAAATCAAAAGCAATCCACGTTGCTAACAAGAGATTACAAAGATAAGCAAAAATTCTAGACTTTAATAGTGCATTCAGAGAAAGAAATTATGATAAACCATAGACCATTGATCAAATAATATGATTATGCAAATTAAAAAAGGACCAGTGCCTTATGGAGTCAATGAAGCTAAAATGCGCCAGAGATTTAAACACAAGTCTAGAAATCAAGCTAGTGAATGTTAGGTTTTGCAAGTGCTCTTGGTAAATTTTAAGAGTTTTTTATTTGTGTTCTTCACTTATGGTGGCTGGATGTCCTAACCGGTAATACCTTCAGTGGCTCCGTTCGAAGACATGACGGACCTGTCTGGGATCAAAGGTAAGTGTTCAATAACTTAACTACCAGTGCCCAGATTAGGTAGCCCGGCGCCCACACTTGGAATTTGCCCACATGCCTCGGTATTTATCGAACAACGCCGGTGCGTTAGTTATGGGAAAAAATTTAGTTAAGTTTCTCTTGTGGGGTTTAGAGATCCAATGCCGTTTCTGGGTATTCCGATCGAAGATCGGTCAGAGCATACTCCGGCAAAGGGGGAAGGGGGT
>LPNX010848289.1:113733-148352 GCA_001517045.1 Pseudotsuga menziesii
CTTCCACCCAGGCAAGGCGCCCCCACTCCAAACCTGTGCACTGAAAACAAGCCAAGGATGAGCCCACATGTGTGATGTAGGTAAGCTCAACCTTAGGTCTGGCTGGAGCCTCCATTAGGTTTGGGAAGCCCACTGATGGTGCAAGCTTTAGTCTTCACCTCGATCAAATCACCGGACCAATGAGTGCTCTCCATCTCATCTTTAGCTGGAGATGACATGTCTGATAACTGATAATTAATTAATTGCTCTCTTAATGATGACTGAAGCTGAGTTATGATAACTCCAATTATCATAAGTGTTCCATGAGATGTCATTTAGCCTTTTACTTTACTAAATTTGGATTAATTTGGAGAGTTTTAGTTTTCTCCAAAATAATCATTTTTTTTTTAATAAAAATCATTTTTTAATAAAAATCATTTTTTTACTAAAAATCATTTTTTACTCAAAACTGACTTTTTTGAGTAAAAAGGCATTATGTGTCCGATCGCTGATCTGAAAGTTGGTTCTCACTGGATGGCTGATCAAGAATGATTTTTGGCTTAAGGTTAGAGCCTTCAATCACTGAATTCTGAGTCCGGCTCACGAACGGGTTTTTTCCATTTAATTTATGGAAAAATTAACCCAAAAAACTTAGGAAAAGTAATAAAAATTAAAAAATAATTTTTCACTGCTCGAAAAAAGATTTTTTCGAAATTTTTTTATGTGTCCAGATGACTTAGGACATGACCATGATCTATCTAAATAATGTCTAGTAGGCTTATAACACTCAGTTGGGCTCTAATAACCCCCCAAGGCCCAGAATTCAACATCGGGCATTCCAGCTTTGGAGGAAGCGGGAGAAAACCTCGTCAATTATACTCGGTTGAAGGCAAAGCATAATTGTCAGGGGCAAAAAACTCCCTGGAATACCCTATTTGCAATTCTACGTCTTAGGAGACCGAACCACTCAAAAATATCCTACTAGCACATTTTATTACAAACCCCGTGGGGCCATGGTCAAAATTATTCAAATCAAAAAGTGACTAGCCAATATTGGCTAGACAAGCAGACGGATCAACTGATACATTGGAGTCAGACTTTGAACAAGTCTGTCAATTGGCGGCTCCTTAGGTAACCCAACTATGGTACAGAAAAGTTGGTAACACTAGGCAAATGTTATTAATAATTTTGAGTTACCATCTAATCATAAGCATTAAATATTAATATAAAACACCAGTACTGCAGTATACATCAGTCATCACAATTAATAATTACAGCAGTAGTACAATTGTGTCATTCATGTGTCAACTCTCATTCATGGAAGCATGTGCCCTTAGTTGCAATATAAAGATGTTGTATACACCCACAGGAAGAGTTAATATAGCAGCATTATGTACTCAGTCACTTTATCACAGTCATGTACATTTCATAGCAGCATTTAAGTATTAGCAGTTTCCTTCATTTAAAACAAGTGCGACCTCCCTACTGGGATGTTAACAAATACTAACCTTTTGCTTGTCGGTGTGGAGGTATTGTAGGCTGAAGAAAGAGGGCTGCCACTGTAAGGGAAGCCCTAAATGGCGGTTGAAGGAATGTCACAAAGTGTGCCAAGAGAGCTGCAGACCCAAGGGTGATGAAGGGTAAAGGAATGAGGACCCGAGAGGTGGAAGAGGGTTGCTGGGTTTTGTTGCACTCTCCAGAACTGTCCCAAGAGTAAGGATCAGACTAAGGGATGCCCTAAAGGGCTGGCCCAAGGGTAGGGTGGAGACTAGTGAAGGCAGTCATGGGGGGAGAAGGTTGTAGCAAAGGCAAGAGAGAGGTAGCGAAGGAGGGACAAGAGTCTAGCAGAGTGGAGCGAGGATGCTCAGGGAAGGGAAACAGTCCTCAAGGACTGTTTTTTGGAAGATAGTGAAGTAAGGAAAGGGACCAGCGAGGGTGTGAGGAGAGTTGGGAAGGCTAAGGCATCCTGCTAAGGGAGCAGCAAGGGTAGTTTAGGCCTTTTTGGAGGTAGCGAGGGTTTTAGGGAGTAGTCTAGAGATCACTGAAGGTGGTTTTAGGAGCCAGTGAGGTTAGATTAGGGGCTAGCGAGGGTAGAATGGAGGGCTTCCTAGGGCAGCGAAGGTCTGGGATGTCAAATTGAGGCTGCAAGGGTGAAGAAATGGGAGCAGCAAAAATAACTTGATGAATAGTGAGGGTTTAGTTAGGGTATGAGACACCTAAACTAACCAAACTAACCTAAAACTAACCCTAAGTTAGGCCTTCTCTAACACAAAGTACCTTGAATGATGAATCTAACCTAGACTAACTAAAACTAGTATAGGGGTGGAAGAAAGTGTGAGAACCAAGGGAAACCCTACCCTAGCAAAAGCCATACCCAACCTAGGGATTCTAAGGAGAATGGCTAGCCTAGTGAGGGAGGGTTCTAAGTCAAGCAACTAGCCTAGGAAAAACTAAGGAGAAACCCTAGGTAACCCTCATCAGAAGACGTGTCGTTGTTTGCTAAGGTGATAAGAAGGAAGGTAGTGGCCTATCCTAGGGAAAAGTGCAGCTCTAAGCCTACCACTAAGACTTGAACATGCACGAAAGACTGAAGTGAGCTGGAGGGAGGGCGTTATACCCCGTCTAGCCCCTAGAATGTTGTAAAATCCCTCAACGCCCTCCTCAAAGCATGAAAACGGCCTGGCATGGAGGATGTCTTCCTCTGAGGAGATAAGGCCAGGGAGAGAGAGAACCCACTGACTGAAGAGCCAGGATGGTGTCCTAAGTGGTTGAGAAAGGAGACAAATGTCTCACAGCTGAAGCAAAGGCCACCAAAGCACATAAACAGGATATGGACCCATGTGACCCAGTGGTCAACCCTTAGGGGCCCCAAACACCAACCTCAAGGTTAAAAACCCCAATAAAGGGTAGTCAGTAGTTCCATTAAGCCATAGTACCCCTAAAGGATGACCAAAGGGACCAACCATGACCACCATTGCTCAATAACACCCCTTCTGGTCGAAAAAATTGGCCCTCTCTCCTTGGGGTACACCTGAAGGTGCGTTGGGTACAGGTGCAGCATAACAACTCCCAACAACGAAAATCCCAGCATTGGGTTTTGCTTCATGTGGGAAAATTGTACAAAGGAAGCAGGAACAACTGAAAAGTGACCGCGGGGCCTCGGCAAGCTACATCCTTGTTGGTGTAGTGTTGGACATCCTTTCGTGACTTCATTCAACCCACATTTCCTCATGTGATACCACACTTAGTGAGTCTAGACATATTCCCTGTACCTTCGTGGTATATCGGGAATCCCCCTCCCTTGTAATCTATTCATTAATTCATAAACTTAAAATTGACTAAGAACAATTGCAATACATTCAGCACTCCATTTTAGACTCCATTTCAGCATTGTTTTTTTGCTTTTATCGTATAAGCAATTTTCTTTAATCCACAAATGTATTGATTAATTATATTGTTCCTGCCGTTGTCTTAATTATTATTGCAATCTCTTGTGTCATTTTACAAAAACTCCTAAGCAACTTAATCAATTACAAACCACCATCTAAAGCCTAATCAGCCCTTGTAACTTATAGGGTCTACCCCGCTTGGCTTCATTAGGAATTTGCCTAAATGGAGGAGCTGAGTATCAGGTGACAGCACTTGGCTCGATCTTGCCCCCAAGGTCGCACCCACTGGCTTGAAGATTTCTGCCACGTGACCCGAGGTGCAAATTAGGCAGCAACAAAATCCTTGCATTATATATTATATTTTGTAACATGGAAAAATATTATTTTCGTATATTATGGGTTTTGCAATAAAATATTTTTTTGTAGCTTCATGATCAGTTAAAGATCAAGCAGCAAAACGAGGTGTTCATGTCATGATATCAAATAAGTCCTGTTAGCACTTAATATAGAACCAGTTGTAGTCAACATATGGGAATCAATCTAAGCTCAAGCTATCTAATCTATCAGTGAATATTTTTCCCATGTGGTTTGTTGAGTCATAGATGTAAATTATTTTACATTATTGTAGTTGTAATCCCTATAATAGGTTGATAGAACTTTATGATGGATGTGTTACATCCAAAGAAATCACATATGAGGACTTTCCATTCATAACTTTTGTTCTTTGAAAATTTTCATTCTTAACTTTATGATGGATTAATTTGCAGTAAGAACTTGGGACAACTTTTACAATTGTTCCTTACAACTTTTACAATTGTTCCTTGTCTACCAATCAGTTTCTAATTGACTGGGTTTCAAGTATGGTGTTGCATGCAGTGGGGCTAATTTTAGCAGTAATTGTTTGCAGTGTTTGCTTTCTTGAGATTGTAGGTATCAAATTCAGCTATGAACTGGTATTAGGCCACTTGTTTGTGTCTGTGGCAGACTTGCAAGTCTGGGTCTGAGATTTGCAAGTCTGCCAAATTTCCTGAGCCTCAAGTAATCGGCCCAGTGTTGACTCGGCCAGACTCATGAGTCTTGGCTGAGTTTGAGAAGACTAGTCAACTCCACATATATTATGTTTGTTGGAACAGTAAGGCATAGCTTGTGGATTTAATGTGACCATAAATCATGTATAGTGTGTGAGAATTATCTAGTAGAAATCAAGTCATACTTATGTCAATCTTTTGGAAATTGGAAATGTGTGATAGCTTGGAAGAATTGGTATGTGGTCATAAAAGGTGTAAATTTTAAAGGTCTCTCAGCCATCATAATTTCGTTTTCTTAGGAAATAATGCAATAGTTATTTTTTAATAACGACAAATGAAGAAAAATTTCAACAAATAATGTCCATAGCTATGTTATTTAGAATATATCTCCATACATCGTACATGGGTATGGATTAAATGAACTGCATGCATTCATCATTTAAACATCAATAAGAATAAACACAGAGAAAAGCATAGCCTGATATTTATTGACAAAAAAGACAAACAAAATTTTATACCATCTTCTGTACACTCTGGAAAACGTGAAACATCAGATATGTATGCTACTCTACTCCTTTTCCCAAAGAGAAACCCTAGGGAAACATAATCCTCTCCATGCATTACCTACAACCAAGAATAGAAAACCAATGACAATATGAATCACAAAAAGTGGAAAAATTCAATGCCAAAGGATACAATAATATGGAAAAAGGTGTACCAACCGGCAAAGGAGTGAATTGGAGACCCGACGCATTAAATGGGCTCTCACAACTATTTTCAATTATTCTCCAGTCAAGTTGAGCGACCCGACGTAACTCTTGCCCTTCTTTTAATTTCTTTTGTACCAAATATGGAAATTTGACCATAACACTGTCCCAAAAGATAGAAAAAACGTCCATAATAAGAATTTGAAATGCTTTTTCCAAACTTGAAGGACATTGAAATTAGAAAGAATGTATAACAGTGTCACAAATGACAAAATGTGATCAATCGCACAAAGAATCATATCAAATACAATATATTAATTACACCATATTCTGTATGCTTTCAAAATTGTTAAACATCAGATATTTGTGCTACTCCGGGATTTTTTTCCCGAGAAGCATTAGAGAAGAATCCTTAAACCAACAGTGTTGTCAACTGCCCACTCTCCTAACATCCAAGATGAAGAACAAGTGAGTAATGAGATTCTTTCCATCCACAAGTTGTCTGTGACTCTGTCCTGGAGGCTTCATTACATAACTGACCTAGTATCGGAGATTTGCTCATGGTGCCTCATGTCATGAGACTCTCTAAAGACTTGAAGAAGTGATGAACCTGCAATCTGCAATGCAAGATCTGTTTCTAAGATTTTTCTGCCAGAGGTGAAACATCTCAGGAAGGATTACGGCAATACATCTCTAGTCCTCATACTATGCAAAAGTCTTAAAGAATATAGAAAATGTTTTTTGTTTTGGTTGTTTGTTCTCAATTAGACCATGTCAAACATGAATTGTACCCTATTTAGATAAGATTAAGGCTATGTTACATGGAGTTTCCAGCATGGTCAGATGAGGGGAAGGGGGGATATGTTTTGGGGATGGAAAGAAATAAACTAAAAAATCCCAAACAAATTCCAAAATCCCAAAAAGATTTATTTATTGAGAGAACTCCAACGTCCAAACTATGATTATATACAAGCATAGTTAATAATAACTAACATGTAATAATAGTCTTCCCTTTATAGATGCCCTTGTGACCATTCAAACCGATGTTTCCCTTTCCCTCCAAGTTTACAGAAAGAGAACCCATACTGATAGGTATTTACATGCAAACTCTCATCACTATCCTACCCATCAATCTGCTGTTCTCAATAGCTTAGTTACTAGAAACCGTCACATCTCTAACTAAAAACATCTTGCTCAAGAAACTCTTATCTTATATGAATTCTCTAAAATAATAGTTATTAATCTCATCAAATTAACATAGTTTTTTATATAGTAAATTATTCTAGGCCTTCCCCCGAAATTCCCAACCTATGGTTTCCCAAGCTTACCTCCATTATATCCAAGGTACCATTGATAAAACTTCTAAAATTCTTAAAAACAAAAACATCCACACTATTTTCAAGCTCATAAAACCCTTAAGAATTCTTTGAACTTTGTGAAAGATAAGATTGATGCACTTAGAAAACCAGGCACTTCTAAGATTACTTGCTTGTGTGGAAAGGCCTGCAATGGCCAAACAGTTCGATCAATTCAGATATGTCTCAAAGAACACATAGCTGATACTAATCATAAGAATTTTTCCAAATATGCCATCACTGAACTGTCTCACCATTACCTCCCAAACTAGCATGTGTGATTAAAGTGACGAAGAAGCAAGCTAGCTAGAGGGAACCAAGAGGAAAGGCCAATGTCAAAACACAAATCCCCCTTGTACTTTTGGTTGGCTCTTCTCCAACCCAAGGGCGGTCGAACCAAGAGGAAAGGCCAATGTCAAAACGCCAATCCCCTGTGCACTTTTGGTTGGTTCTTCTCCAACCCAAGGGCGGCCTCCCCAAACTAGGATTACTAGAGCAATAGGCAATGAGTTCAAGGTGAAATGAAGATTAGCTCTAGAAAAATGTGTCTTATGTAGCAAAGAAAAAATAGGTGATGGGAGGATAAAGGGAATCACTCCAAGGACTAATGTCAATCCAATCAAGGGAAAATGGAGGCAAACGATCACCAACTAAGAGGGCCTTGCTTAATAGGTCGCCAATAGAGCAGAATTGCATCCCGAACCCAAACCCTACTTGATGGAATTAAAGATGAACTAGGGTTTACAAGGGAAGGGATCAAATAAAGTATCCACTTTCCATCTAGCTCTAGGGGTGCACCTTATAAATAAGGATTTATAGCAGCACAATCCAAATGAAAGTAAATATACAACCTATACATCATTATAAACAAATATGCAAGAAAGGATGAATTAGAGATTAATTGAAGGCATCTTTCTCCAATGAGGCGATAACACCTTTCCTAATGCCCAAACAAGAAGCATAGAAATGACAATCTAAAAGCACCCAATAAACTTACAACCACGAAGCGCCATGTAAGATAAGTGCACCAAATATGAGGAATAAGGGAATCTTTATAACAAAATTTGCTCCAAGATAAGATATATTGATTAAGCTCAAGAGAGAGGCAACTCCAAATGTCCAACCATTGTTTAAAATGAAGAGCCCTTCTTATATAGACACAATGAAGCAAGAGGGGTGCTAGCCATGTGTTGGGATCATGCAAGCGAGAATGTGCCACATGAGCGAAGGAACTTGCCACTTCATTTGTGGCTCCAATCACTGAGGAGAAATAATATGTCCTCAGCCATGCTCCTGGCGAGGCACCTGTGAAGAGAAGAAGATCTGGTCAAGAAAGAGATAGATTGCCTACTTTCTTGAGGTGGGGCTTGGATAGGGGTGGTCATGTCATTTTCTGACATCGAACCATCAATGAATCTCATCGCTATGAAATGAGATTATATGAGCAAGTTGTACATTGTTACTAGCTCCCCTCATCATATGTGGCGAGAGGCCCTAGGACAAGAAGGATCCTTACTACTACTGATTATTTCATGAAGTGGGTAGAAGTTATTTGCACTAAGAAGGTAACCGATAAAGTAGTGTCATGGAATTCCTAGAAGATAGTATCATCACAAGATTCAGTATCCCAATGAAGATTACCATAGACAATGCTATGGCATTTAGTGACAAAGTGTCTGAGGACACTTCGTGTCTGGAGGACACATCGTGAAAATGGATGCCTACCTACAGAAAGTTGGTTTTCTTCATGAGACAATGCTATGGCTCTTTTTTCGTAGGCATCCATTTTTGCATACCAAGCTCCAGGAGCCTGTTTCAATCCATACAATGCCTTAACCAGTTTACAAACTTGATTTTCTTTCCCTGGAACCTCAAAACCAGGAGGTTGACTCATATAAACATCCTCTTGCAAATCAGCGTTTAGAAATGCACTTTTTACATCCATTTGATGCACTTTCCATCCATTTTGTGCAGCTAAAGCTAGCACAATCCTGATAGTATTCCATTTCGTTGTTGGAGCAGAAGTTTCTTCATAATCATGCCTTCTTTCTGAGCAAAACTCTTTGCCACCAATCTTGCCTTATATTTATCAATATCTCCATTTGCTTTGTACTTAATTTTGTAAACCCACTTACAACCAATGGGTTTAACATCATGTGGACAATCAACAATTTTCCAAGTTTGATTCTTCATTACTGCATCATACTCACTTTGCATTGCTATTTTCCATTCATCATATTCAACTGCTTCATTAAAAGTAGCTGGTTCAACAACTGAAAGAGCAAAATTTTCTGAACCCATATTAGAACTCCTTGTACCTGTTTTGGCTTATTCATCAGACTTAGTTTCCCATTTTGGTTGCTTCTTTTCAATGTTAGCTTGATTTGAATCATCCAAGTTAACTTGTGAAGAATTCAAAGTATTTTCAACCTGTTCGTCATCCTGTACTTCTGAAGGGAAATCAAACCATTGTTCATTCCTTGTCTTGTTTAAGTGTTGCATCCTTATTTGTTCCTTTGTTACTTTTACCCTAAATGACTAAGTTGTTTTTCAACTTCTTCTACACTCAAACTTTCCGTTTCATCAAAAATCACATCCCTGCTGACAATAAACTTTCCATTTGACAAAAGTCTATACCCCTTTTTCTCATCGGAATAACCAATCAACATGCACTTAACACTTCTAGACTCTAACTTCTTTCGCTTTTCTTTTGGGACAAGTGCATAACAAACTAAACCAAAAACTCTCAAATGTTTGACCATAGGTTTGAATCCATACCAAGCCTCAAAAGGAGTTATTCCATCAAGTGATGACGAAGGAGATCGATTCCTCAAATAAACTGTTGTATGAACTGCTTCAGCCCAATAACATGAATTCAACCCTTTGAAAAATAACATTGCTCTAGCCATGCCTAATAAAGTCTGATTCATCCTTTCTGATACTCCATTTTGATGTGGAGTATAAAAATTGGTCAACTGTCTTTTGATCCCTTTTTCCTGACAATAAGTCAAAAAATGATTTGATGTAAACTCACCACCGTTATCAGTTCTCAAAGTAGCAATCTTTTCCTTTGTCGTTGTTTCAACCAAATTTTGAAATGACTGAAACTTTTCAAACACTTCTGATTTTTCCTTCAAGAAATACACCCAAACCATCCTGCTAAAATCATCAATAAACAACAAAAAATATTTACAACCACCTAGTGAAGTTTCCAAAGGACCACAAACATCACTATGAACAAGCTGTAATCTCCTTGTTGCTCTCCAAGTGCTTTTTGAAAAAGCTATCCTTCTCTGTTTGCCATAAATGCAAGCTTCACCATTTGCATTTTCCTTTCAAAAAGTAGGCAACCCCTTTACCATTCCTTGTTGTTGGAGCTGTACAAGACTATCAACATTCAAGTGCCCAAAACAAATGTGCCACAATCTGATAGGTGAAACATCAGTTTCAACTAAACCTGCAAATTCCTTCAAATGTTCCTTTGATCTAGGAATGACTGTTCCCTTCATCCTAAGAAGCTTTCTGTCTTCATAACCTGTCATAACTGTTTTGTATGCATCCTTTTTTGGATTAACCAAAAGAATACCATCTTCCATTACAATTTGATGTCCTAATTGGCGAATGACAACTAAAGACAATAAATTTTTCTTAAATGTAGGCACATACCAAACATTAGAAATCAATCTTTCTCCAATTCCTAGCAAGTCAACCTTGATTGTTCCTTTTCCCTGTGGCAAATGAATAGAATCATCTGCAAGAAAGATTGAATTTAAATGACAATCTTCATAACTCCAAAAGAAATCTTTCCTGTGTGTCATATGCCGAGTAGCCCCTGTATCCATAATCCAAGCATCTTCAAAATCATTTTTAAAACAATAAGAAGACTGGACAAAATTCGTTGATTCCAACTGATGAACTTGAACAAAATCCATTGATTCTGATTGTCCAAGTGCTGTAAAAACATATTCACAATTTTCACTATCGTCTGCATGAGCATAATGTGCCGCTGATGAAGATTCTTTAGATTCTCTTTCTTTTAGAATTTTTTCAAATGAAACTCTACAATCTGAAGCATAATGTCCAACTCTATTACAACGAAAACATGTGACCTGTTTATTACCTCTTCCTCTTCCAGAGACCTGTTGGTTTTCTGAACATCTTCCTCTTCCAGAAAACTGTGATTGTGTACTTTCTGATTCTTTAGAACCTCTTCCTTGATTTCTTCCTCTTCCTCTTCCTCGGCCTCTTCCTCTTCCAAAACCCTGACCACGACCTCTATTTGAATTTTGAAAAGCTTTCTGATCATTGCCCTTTTGATGATTACCTGAAGACTGTTTGCTAATACTTACGACCAAAACATCTTCTCCTGATTGCTTTGTTTTACCAAAAGTTTTGTCATGTGTGGCAAGTAATTCACTTAGTTTGTCAAAAGAAATATTATCCAATTTATTTGTAATCTGTAAAGTTTCCAAAAAATGCTTATATGTCTTAGGCAATCCTGCGATCAAGAAAGTGTCCTCAATTTTATCAAAACCCGCTCTTGAAATTTTTTGTTTGATATTCTTCAATCTAGAAATGTACTCCATGACATCACCTCCTGAAGACAATTTTTGTTGAAACAACTTCAATTGGAGATCAATTTTCTTAGCTTCACTTTGAGAATCAAATAAATCTTTCAATGTCTTCCAAGCTGACCACGCACTAGAACTATTTTCAATATGCACATAAATATCATTAGAAACAGTACTATGAATCAATGCTAAGGCCTTCTTATCTTTTAGTTCCCATTTTGCAAGCTGATCAGGAATAGTCGGTTTGGTAGGCTGAGCATTACAGACACCCTTCCACAATTCATTGTAAATAAGAGTGCTTTGAATATGACGACTCCAAACTTTATAATTTTTCAATCCTTCCAACTTGTCAGATTCATTAAAAAGACTTACAACTTTAGACATTGTAAAAAAAAATAAACACCTTATAACTCCAGAAGATTTGTATTATGCAAACCCTTATAACTCCAGAAGATGTGTATTATGCAAACCTTATAGCTCCAAAAATTAAAAAAAGAAATCACCTTATGTCACCAGAATAAACAATCACTTTATATCACCAATAGAAGATTTTATGCAAAAATATCACCATCAACATGAAAACAAAGTTACGCATCAACATTGCAATAAACACCACACACCATGCAGAAGAGAGCTATAGGGGCTTGGCCTTGACCCACTTATAGCCTCAAGAAAAGAATTTGATAAAGCTTCACTTTGCTTTAATCAAACCTTGAGTGAAAAATACAAGTACTCCTTATGATGCCAACAATGCTCCTTATTACTCCAATGCCCAATAAAAAATGCACCTTATCACTCCAAAAAATAACAAATCTTTATAGGTGAATTGGAGAGATACAAGATTGTTGAGTGGGAGGTTACAAGTTCCAGTCCCATCAACTCCAAAAAATAACCCTTGTTTTTTTTAAAAGTTTTATATCTCGACCTTGTTTTTTATAATATAAAAAATCTCCAAAAATAAAAATGAATAAAACATTACCTTATCTCTCCAAAACAACTTATTCACTTTTCAAAATATTACATTATGCTGGAGTTTTGCTTGAAATTACCTTCTCTCTCCAAAACAACTTATTCACTTTTCAAAATATTACATAAATCTTGAATTAAATGAAAAGTGAAAAATTTATACAAGATTGTGAACTCTTCTATCTCTACGCTGGAGTTTTGCTGGTTTTGTTGGTTCTTTTCACGGTGAACTCTTCTATCTCTTACGCTGGAGTTCGCTGGAGTTTTGTTGGTTTTGTTGGTTCTTTTCAACGTTGGTTTTCTCTCTTCAATGCTGGTTTTAATTCTCTTCTTCTATGCTGATTCGGACATCTCTATCCCAACACCGGCTATGCTATCTCTCTCAGTGAGTGAGTGCAATAAGAATGATTTTTTTTTTAAATAAGAACTTATGTGTCTTCCTTTTTTTTAAATTCTCTTCCACAAAAATTTTAAATAACCTTGCCTTAAAAAAAATAATAATATTTTACTCTCTCCAAGTAAAATGAAAAAAACTGAGTCAATAAAAAATATTTTATGCACAAATTCTTTTTTAGCCCAAAAGAATAGGAATCATTAACTTACGGTCAATATTTCGCTATTCCAAACCTTCTTCTTCAAACAACCTTTAGCACCTTCCAACCAGACCAAGCTTTAACCGCATGCTCTGATACCACTTTGACAAAGTGTCCTCAGACACAACTTTATTAATGAAGAAGGAAAATAATTACATCACAATGTGATGGCTAAGTCCCGAAATATAACCTCACATGGAAGACTCGATGGATTTAAATATCCAAAGAGTAACAACTAATTTACCGTTACTGAAACTAACTTAGGGACACCTCACATAATCATGTGAGTGTGTAGATGCCCTTTTACATTTATTAAACTAAACTTCTAAACATAACATTTTTGGATCATAATTCCTAACATTTAGTTCAATAGAGTTCTCCACATTTTGTTTCAACTTTGGTATTGGTCTATCCCATTCTTCCAACTACTACCCCCAAGGAAATCGTCTTGCCAAATCAAGCAACAAAAATTTAATGACCATCACTAAAAAATAGTGGGAAACAACAAAAAAGGATAGAATGGTAAGATCAAGTATGCCCTTTGGGTTAATAGAATAACAAAGAATCAATCTACAAGAAAAAGCCCATTTGAGCTAGTGTATGGGATTGAAGTTACTTTGCCCATACACTTGAGAATCCCAATGTTTCAGTTATTGCAGCAATTCACGTTAGATTAGGATACAGTATAGAATGGGATAAATCAGTTGATAGAGCTTGATGAAACCAAAAGGAAAGCATTTGATTGGTGTTCAAGAAACAAGCAAAAGTAAAAAACGTATTGGATAAAAAGGTGTATTTAAGGTCATTTCAAAAAGATGACCTTGCGCTTATGTGGGATAAAAGAAAAGAAAAATTAGGTAAGCATGGTTAACAATTTATGGATGGGTCATGTTATCACAGATATGTTTTAGCTGGGCTACCATGATGCAATATGCAGCATACATATCGATCTCTTTATATTTTTGAGCCAGACATTTAGATGGGGCTGCAACATGGATCATTATTGCAGCATGAGCCATTCAAAGCCTTTATTCAGTAACAGATGCAGAGTATTTCCTTACCAGGACTGAGATCTCCTTGTCCATTGAGATGACTTCAGTGATGACTCAGTTCAGTCGAGCATTGCAGCAGAGATGGTATTGTTATCACATATATTGTAGCTGGGATACCATGATGCAGCATTTAGATTTTCCCTTTTCCTCTGAGCCATACTTATTGATGGGGATACAGCATGGATCATTTTTGTAGCATGAGCCATCCAGAGCCTTTGTTCAGCAGCAGATACAGAGTATTTCCTTGCCAGGAATGAGATCTCCTTGTCCTTTGAGATGACTTCAGTGGTGACCTAGTTCATTCGAGTAGAGTGATAGATATGGTACACAGTTTACAGATGGCATATTAGATAGAGACAGGTATATGGCTCTTTGGTAGGATTTTGCTCTTTGATGTATACTAACACCTTGGACTTGTTGTGTTATGATGATTATGGTGACCTATGCCTATATTATATGTATATTGATGCTTGAACTTGTGTTGAGAATGATTAAAGAATCTAATGTAGAAGACTATTGCTTATGCCATGCTTTATACAAATGTTAAACCTTAGTGTTATGTTGGTTCCATGTATCATTTGTCCTCGTCCATCCAGTTCATCTGTGATTGATTCTCATCCCGTGACTTTGGCTTGATTGAGACCTATGAGATTGAAGATCACTTTCCCCACTTTGACCCCTATGCATGATGGATCCCATGTTGATTTGTGTCTCGGCTCTCAGTTGTGCAACAAAACTTGTCGACGCCTTGATCCTTCTGGGCCAGGAGAACCCGCTGGTGTTGGTTCCTGAGCTTAGGCGAGTTGTGTTTTGAATCCTTGACCTCTCTGGTCGATTGCCCCCAATGTTTGGTCCTCACTGTGGATATTCCCCCCATATTTTCCCGAAGAGTGTCAACTAAAACTCAAAACAATATGTCTACCATCATTAGATGCAGTATGTGCTATAAGTTCTATCTGTTGAAATGCAAAGCCCTCAAATAAATGCAAACTGTGTCTTTAAACACAACTCAAAAAGGGCTATGAAATGAAATTATGAAAGGCCCAAATAAAGCAGAGAATAAATAAATGTTAAATTTAAAGACTGTTGGCCATCTTATTGAAATGTAATGATTAATTCCTCACGAAGCCTGCAGGTTTTGATGTGAGATGGAGTAAGGGGCAGCTAATTCTAAGTGTCCCCTAAAATCTCTTCACTACAGTTTCTTGTGTACTCAACGCAAGGGTCCTAGAAAAGATCCTCACGGAGCTTGATTGTTCGCTTGGATGTGAGCTATAGACATGTTGTTAAAGTTGAATGAACTATTTTCAGATCAACTCATCCACTTGTGAGACACCACCATTCCCTATTGTTTATCTATCATGCATATGTCACTGTGGTTGTGTGTATTTGTCATCATTCAGAGAGATCATATGGTTAAAGTCAATTATAAGTCATTTCCCTTTTACCTTAGCATTGTGTTCCACCTTCACCCAGTATTAGCAAATTGATTAAACTTTGTAACTATGGCATATACAAGGGACTTCCAGAAGATTCAAAGATTGTTCAACGACATAGGTATCTCTTACTGATTATTATTATTATTGTCACCATGATTCTGATTAGCATGATTTAAGTTGGGTTTTAATATACATCTTGGAGCAGTTCTTACCTTGGATGCATGCAGGTTTAGCTAAGTTCAGTATCTCACCTTCAGTTTGGGTATTTTGACCTGGTCAACCCAGTTGACCAAGCCAAACACGTTTCCCAATGAAATGACTACAAAAATCAACAGTGGTTATATTTGCTCCAAACATGCCCAAGACCAATACTGCGGTTCCAGTTTTTAGAGTTTGGCCTCAGATTGCACATTCAGTGATTATTATCACTTTATTATTGGCCAGATTTTATTATTATGGCAGTGATTTTGATTCTCCTAGAGCATTGCAGTGTTCCAGGAGGGTATGAGTAACCACTTATACCATTCTTCTATGTCTCCAGATCATCCAGTGCAGTCAGTTTTCCCCAGTTCTCAGCCTAAATGAAGTGATGATGATTTTTATTATTTTCAGAGGATGTACCATTAAAAAATGAACTAGGAAAATCACTGAGGAAATCGATTTGGCTTGTGTGGTCAAGGAATGGCAAGGGGATGCTTCCAGATAATTTATTATGGCTCTTCGAACATATCTACACCAGTTTCATCCAGTTTGATGTTCCGGATTATTTTTTGGGCTCTCATAGGGAGAACGTCCCCCATAGGGCGAAATTGGACAAAATGGCCAAAATAAAAGTGTATAAATCAAGTTGTATCTTTAGAAATATGTATGGGGGGGGGGTTAATGACCCCCCCATGTCCTTTAAGTGTCAAACTTGCAAAAATAAAATAATGATTTATCATGTTGTAAAAATGGGTTTTATGAGGTAATTCGCCCCCCTCTTGACATGGTCATGTTGATCCATGTAAAAGTAATCTCCATCGTTGATGATGTTATAATCTCAACCGTTGGATGAAAAAGTAAGTTAAGGTTTGCGTCTCTCAAAAGCTATATAAAGGAGAGACCCCCCTCATTTTATCCTATTGGGAAAATTGGCTCTTGGCTATTGGAATAGAGAAAATATTTTCAAAGAAATCATGTGTCTTCTTTGTAATACATTGTTCTTGTGCTTGGTTGCAAAATTATTCTCGTAGGTGTTCCAGTTAATTTATGCTTGTTCCAAATATATTTTTGTGATGGTCGTGTTGTCTGCAGGAAGGCGTTTTCTCGTGGCATGTTTTTTAGAGAGATCCATCTGAAGACGTTGGCAATCAAGGGGGGTTTCCATTGTGTCTTTGATCATTGGTTATGCTTCTTGATTTATCTTGCATTTGTAGTTTCTTTTTATGTGGATCAATTCTAACGTGACGTAGGTTGCTCTTGCAGGAAGAGGGGTGCACTAGCTCAACTTCGGCAAATCGATTTAGCTTGGAACTTCATCAAATTCACTTGGAATTACGTCAAACCGAGGCAAAGTGTCATTGCACTTGGCATCTACAAGATTTCCAGGTATTTCTGTCAGTATTTCTTTTGTTATAATTTCCAACCCACCCGATGTATAACTAAACCCTAATGAAAACCTTCAAAAAATTCTCTGGTTCTTTCTGTTAGGATTTTTGGCAAAACTTTTATGGGTTATTTCAATATTCCCTAGAGCTAGGTGGGTTTTCAAAAACATCATCATTAGGGACTCCATCTTCCCTGTGGAAAAGGTGTTGGTCTATGGGCAAATGCCCTCCTAGGGTTTTCAGCTAATTTTCCTACGTTATGATCCATCTTTTGGCTTGTGCTTTAGATATTGTCAAATCCATCTTGAAGCCATCTTACTCAAGTGTTAGATCTCCTTAATTGTTCATCAAACTCATCATTCTGGGCATACTCTCATTTATTACCTTCAATCCCCCTAGGGTAGTGAATTTGATCATTTACACTAGCACTTATTACCTAGATCTACACAATAATTATACGGTCACCGAATATAAACATTTTGGGCCACATTTCCATTATCTAAATCTTTATAGTCCAAAACATCCTTATCGGTGGCTATCTTCCTCAGATCTAGGGTTTCTCTAGCTACTCGCCTTGCGTACTCCGTTGCTACAGTTTGATCTAGTGTGTTAACTTTAGGTCTTTCCTTCTAGGTTAGATTAGGGTCTCCCCCTTTGTCACTCGGCGTGTCAATGGCATAAAGGAAAGGGTGTCCTAACCGGTGTAACAACCAATCCATATCTGGGGGTTGGGATACTCATAAATCACCTCCTTAGTTTCTTGTCCCCTCTATCGTCCTGAATAGGATATCATTTGTGGGGAAACTACAAATTGTGTGATAACATGTACACATTTCTTATCAAGTACACATTTCACAAATGGGCATATCAGATAGAGACATGTTTATGGTGAGATCAGGTATATTGCTACTTGGTAGGATTTTGCTTTTTGGTGTATACTAACACCTTTGACTTCTTATGCTATGATGATTATGGTGACCTATGCTTATATTATATGTTCTACTGATGAATAACTTGTGTTGAGAATGATTAGAGAATCTAATGTTGAAGACCATTGCTTATGCCATGCTTTACAAAACTTTTAGACTTTAGTGCTATGTTGATTCCATGTACCACTTGTCCTCATCCATTTAGCTCACCCATAATTGATTTTTTTCCCATGACTTATGTTTGACTGAGACTCGTGAGATTGAATATCCTTTTCCCCACTTTGACTCCTATGCATGCTCTCTGGAAAAATACTTGACCTCAACTCAATCTCAAGTCTCTCTAAATCACATGCAAGATAGTAGATACTAAACCCTGATTCACAACCCCAAAGAATGTATATTATCTCTAACAATTTTATTTATAACATGAAACAAATGAGATCAAATCACTTTAACCAATATAGCAATCACACATAAAAATGACACAAAAGATTTTGGTCTAATGATCTCAAAAAAACCCTTGCAGGAAAACCAGGAAGAGATAGAGTAACTTTTATTATCTTCAAGTAGTTTACAATAGGTACAATAGATCAATCCAACATAGAATTATCTATGAGCCAACAGGATCTGATGGTCAAGTTTGATCTCTGATGAATAGTTGGGTAATGCGCCCCTTTGACTGAATGCACCCCTCTCTAATTGTCCCTCTCTTTGAATCTGCTATCTATTACCAACTAAGTTGCACTAAGTTGGATTTCTAAACGAGCTGCCAAAGACAAACAATCACTTGTTCAATTTTCAGTTCAGAAGTCCTTGCAGGCCTTCCTAGGCCCTTTTTTACTTTTTTTAACATGTTCGCACCCCATGGGGAATTGTAATAAAATGAGTTAGCATGATGACTTTATGTAAAAGGTTTGGCTTCTTAGGACTTATTTAATAATGCATTATTCCAGGGTGTTTTTTCCTTGTTAATTATTTATTGTTTTTAAGCGATAAATAATTTTCGAGTTTTTCACCCAAACCTTCAAAGTTGGAATAATCGCCTTATTAATTAAGCCTTAGGAGGTTATTAAAACCTGTATCTATGTATATTACCATGCTAATCATTATTTTGAGTCATTATGAACATGTCCTAAGTCCCCCATAGGTTTTTTTTAATTTCCGGGAAAAAATATTTTTTCCATTTTTACAGCATTATTTTTAATAAGTTAAATGTAAAAGTGGCAAATGTCATAAAAGTGTGGCTAGGAGGTTGTTTTTTCCATGGGGGTGCTCATTTTCTAACTCAAAGCACCCACTTAACCCCTAGACCCACTTTCCCAAGTTTTCGAGTAATTATTCAACCCCAAAATTAATAATTACTCGAAAAACCCAAAAACCCAAGAAAAAATGAAATATTAAACGACAATTAAAAAATAAAAGATAATTGCCAAAAAAGAGTTGGGTGACTTGGAAAATCATTTTGGCAAGTACCCAGGCAAGAGAGACAAGTCGGATGATGCCATTTCGGTGAAATCTCATGAGTTGGAGCTTTCCTCTCTCAAGGGGGGTGCATTTCTCCATGTAGGGACACAAGCCAAGTGGAAAAGCTTATGTGCTTTGGGACAAAACAATTGTTTGGGCAAGTGTTCCCTCAAGGGAGTGATGTTGCCACTTCCTAAATTCCTTGCCAACCCTCATCCACCTAATGGCCAACTCACTAAGAGCTAGCGCATCCTTGAGGAGATGCGCCCCCCCTCTCCTTGCCTTTTTTCTGTTTAAGGAGGAAACCCCTCTTCATTCTGGATGGATGATTTTGGCATTGAACCTCTGCTCCTGTATTGTATAATTTTTTATCATTGTGGAATAAAAGTGAAGACTTTGGAGGGATACTTATGTCGGGCATCAATGTGTGGTGATTTCTTGTGTTATATGAGGTATAATTGTATCGGTTTCTTGCTTCATTCTTAGTTGTTCTAACCAACTTTCTGAAGAATAAATAAGTAGTTTCTTATTTGTTTCTCTAAGCTATTTGTGTGAGTAGATCCTAGATTTGTATGTCTTACTTGTTTGTATGCATACTATCTAGTCTTTTGCTTAAATACTCCCGGATATGACGCTTTGGTGTAGTATTGTCTAAACTGTGTAGGGATATCTAGCATAGAGGAGCAATGGTTCTTGTTTGATTCCACCATACCTTTGTGATTTGTTTGAAGAAGATCTAAATCCCTCCGCTCTCCACTTGAGGACTCCATTGCCCAAGCTTCAAAGCTTTGGGGCATTTTTCTTCTCCTTTCTTTCCATCACATAAAAACTTCAAATTTTAAGTTACTAGTTTTTATTTTGCATATTTAAATCTCATCAAAGTATTGGAAATATCTTAGCTTTCTGATTTACATATGCAAGTTTAAAGATTCAGATCTGATTATTAAAGTGATATTTTACAAGATCTAATCACAAGCAAGTACTAGTTTAATATCTAGAAACTTTCTATCTTTAAAGTACTTGAATTTTTTGATCAAATTTTTATATCTTAATTTGATTATCTAGTATATTTGATCAAAGTTTGTTAGTTGTTTTGCAGCAGAGATTGATCTGACAAACAGGCACTCTGGCAGAATTTTGAAGATCTAAGTCAAACCGGAGATCCCTCTTCTCATACTTCTCTCATTGGCCATTTCTTCAAGGCCCTAAATTGTAAAAACTTGTGTTTCTTATTCTACAAAGGAGCACAAGTATTTCTTATTTCTCAATCATTCTAAAAAAGAGAATCAAGTGGGCAGCCAAATGCCCACACACCATGCCCCCCAGGGGGGATTCGCATTGTTTCACTTTTTTCATTTTTTTAGTATTCTTTATTAATTTTTTCAGTTTCTTTTAAGTTCTTAAAGTAAAATTAATCAATCCGGCTATGTTCTTGGTAACAAGAGTATCGACATTGAGATTCAAAAAACTCACACTTAGTTCTTAAAAAAATTTAAAATATCCAAGACTTCATTCCTCATATGCTCTTGTGACCACTGCGGGCCTTTGGCTGGATCGGTGGGACAATCAAAAAGGGACTGAAGTGACTAGTAATTAGTAAAATACATCAATTAATCCCTACAAGTGAAAATCCAGCACTTCATACGATTTTAACAGATTGTGGGGAAATTCTACAAGTGAAGCGAGAACCACTAGAAAGTGACTGCAGGGTATTGTTAGACTACATCCTCGTTTGGTGTAGTGTTGAACACAGCCCTGTGACTCCATCTAGCCCACATGTCACTGTGAGAGCCACTCCTTGGTAAATCGGGACACATTCCTCGTACCCCTGGCTATATCTGGAATACCATCTCCCCGTAATAATAAGGATCATTACCACATTTATAATAAAATTTACTAAGAATTGACCCACTCCCTAATTACTCATTTAATAATTCTAAAACTGACAAACCGAGACAACTACAATACTTCTCGAGACTTCACTAGCAACCCTTTTACACAAGCACTCCATTAGCGCTGGTCTATCTAGAAATCTTGTTTATTTTATGCTTAAGTTAATCAATGTGTTGTGTGGAATGTTATTTATGCTAGTCATTTAAATTATTTGCAGTTTCTCTCAGTTTCAAAGTTTTATTTTATCTCATCTCCTAAACTAATTGTTTTGTTATATAGATTAAACACCTTAGCTTATTTTACTAGGGACCACCCCCCTTGGCTCCGCTATGAGAGAGCCTACTATGAGAGAGCCTAGACAGAGGAGTCAAGATCAAATGACAGCACTTGACTCTTGCTTGCCCCCAAGGTCACACCCAGTGGCTTGAAGATTTTCGCCACGTGACCCGAGGTGCAAATTAGGCGGCAACACTATCTAACTAGAGACTCACGCCCCTCTACCTCTGGATCACTGTCTCGATGATACCCTCTCTCAGAACTGATAAACTCTATCCTAGAGTTCAATACCCTCCAGTGAAGTGCGCCTCCTTTGCTCAAGAATATGCCCTCTGTCTACTCTGTTGAAATGTTACCTAGCAAAGTGATTGTTCACCTGGTATTGCCTTGGGGTGGACAAGCTCACTTAAATAATGAACCCCTTGTCATTAATGATTAATAAAGTGTAATGTACTTTGTGTTTGTAAAGTGACTTTATGATTAAAGTTCATAAAGTGAGAAGTACTTTATAATTCAAAAGTGACTTTATGATAAAGTTAAGTTGTGGTTATATCCTAAGTTTCACTTTAATAGAAAAGTGAATGGTTTTTAATTAATAAGGGTCTCTCATAAAGTTAATTTAATAAATGACTTAAGTGCACATTAATGTCATTTATTAAATCATAATGGAGCATTAAGTGAGAGCCATTGATCTAAATCCATCTTAGCCATTGATTTGGAAAGTTGATTACCATGAACAAAAAGGCAAAGGGCAAGGCAAATGGAATTCATTATTCACTTCACTCAATGAGATTTTGAGGAGAGGAGAAGAGAGAGCAAGAGGAGGGCGAGTTTTCCAAGGGAAGAGCATCAAACCCTTGTTTAATTTTTGAGAGAGAAATTGACTGAATAAGGGCACGATTTCCAAGGGAGCACTCAGCATTTATTACAGCCATTAAAGGAGGCCGTATAGTAGCCATTAAAGGAGGTTGTACAACAAAAATTAAAGGAGGTCGTACAACAAAAATTAAGGCAGACTGTACCAGCATTTATGACAGTCGTACAGCAGCAAGAGGGCACGGAATTCTAGGTGTTTGATCAGCATTTATTGCAGACCGTACAGGCACAGAATTCGAGGCAGGTTGTTGGTCATTTAATGATGGCCGTACAGTGCAATTAATGCAGACCGTACAGCAGTAGTGGGCACGCACTTCCAAGCAGATTTGTGGGCACGCTTTCCGAGAGGGAAAGCAAAGATAAGTACATGCTATTTGTATTTAATTTTTGAAGCTTAATAAGAAGAATTCTCTTGCACAGGTTTTCCCCGGAGGTTGGGGTTTTGCTTGGACCGTTGGTCATTTCTGTGTGTTGATTTTTATGTGCATGACGTTTAATTTTCTGAGTTTAAATGCATGACTGAAAATTAATTTTCTGAGTTGGTTGAGAAATTGGGAAAAGTAATTTTTAATCCCAAGTGTTTCATGTCAGTCAAATTTAAAGTTTAAATTTGTGCATTCTGGGTTGGGCATTAAACTGAATGCAGAGAAGCCAAAAGGCTTGAGACCGGGTGGGGTTAAAAACAGTGGTAATAAATTTGCCGAAATTTAACATGGTATCAGAGCCATAACCAAAACAGAAATCAGAAATTTCAGTGTGGGCCAGAAAAATCAGATTTGCAAGTTTTCAGTGGTTTGGGGTTTGAAAGTGTCTGTTTCAAGTTTCAGTAAAAATTCTTCTATTTCCAATGTTGTTGGGTAAAACAGGGCAGCCATGGTGTCAGGGCTTAGAGTCGAAGACAGGTTAGATGGGGTGGCAAACTTCAGTCCATGGAAGGCTAGGATAGCCTTGATTCTCGAGGAGAATGAGTTGTGGGACATAGTGGTCAGTACTGCAACAAACCCTGTCACTGTTCCAACTGATGCTACATTAAAACAGCCTTCATGAAGAAAGATGTGAAAGCAAGAAGGATCATCTTAGATGCTGTTAGGGACCATATCATTCCTCATATTTCAAGTAAGGACCATGCTCATCAGATGTGGTCGTCTTTGACGAACTTATACCAGAGTTCAAATGAGAACAGGAAGATGGTATTGAGGGAGAAGTTGAAGAACACAAAGATGAACAAGGGAGATAGCATGATTTCTTATCTTACCAGGATCTCGCAAGTTCGTGATGAACTTGGAGAGGCAGGTGAGAAGGTGGAGGATGCAAAGTTGGTTCGGACAGCACTGAATGGTGTGGTAAAGCCACGGATGGTCTTTGTTGAGTTTGTGGTGGCTAGGGAGCACATGCCTACATGGGATCGTCTGTGGGATGATTTCGTGCAGGAGGAGACTCGTAGGTGTTATGTGCAGGGTAGTTCTTCTCACAGCAGGGAGGATGAGGAGAATGTAGCATTGGCAACAAAGGGGAAGAAGAAGAAGTTACACAAGGGTTCCAAGAGTGGAACCAAGCCTAGTACAGGTGGAGGTGAGCAGAAGAAGGACTTGAGTCAGATCAAGTGCTTCGCCAACAAGAAGTTTGGGCACTATGCAGGTCAGTGTCCGAACAAGAAGAAGAAAGGTAAGCATCAGCATACAGCAGCTTCAGCAGAGATGGATGAGTTCTCATCTCGGTTTGAGAATGAGTTCTCATTATTTTTAGGATGCACAGAGAGTACATCATTTACCAGCACGGAGTTGGTGGGTGATGATGATGTTGATCAGGTTCAGTGTTCACTGGTTGGACACTCATTCAGTGCTACAGCCACTACTACCACATGGTACATTGATAGTGGGGCTTCGAGCCACATGACAAGTGTTCGAGAGATGTTCATCGAGATGATTGAGACTGGCTTGAGTCTCGAGGTGGTGTTGGGTGATGACACTACAGTTAGTGCAGTTGGGCGAGGGACTGTCACATTTCAGAGGGAGCCCATGCAGCCCATGACCTTGTGGGATGTGCTTTATGTCCCAGGGCTAAAGAAGAACCTTGTTTCAGTTTCCATGATCGAGGACAGAGGATATGGGTTGTATGTCCTTGATGGGAAAGTTCATCTCTTTCCCAAGTCAGCTGGACCATCCGCTTCATGTGCCATTGGAGTGAGATGTGGGAAACTGTACAAGATTCTCTTTCAGCCACAGTATGCATTAGCCCACACCAGTAGCAGTAGTGTTGAGACTTGTGAGTTGTGGCACGAGAGGATGGGCCACTTGCATTATCCGGCATTGAGGTTGTTGAGGGAGATGTCGACAGGTCTACCTCAGTTCAGCACAAAGCAAGGTGGAGTGTGCAGAGGGTGTGCTTTGGGAAAGTACACCAAGACTGCTTTTCCTAGCAGTGACACCAGAGCAGGTGGTTGTTTGGACTTGATACATTCAGACTTGTGTGGGCCCATGTCTTCAACTTCCATATCAGGGTATGAGTATTATGTTATTTTTATTGATGATCATTCCAGGAAGACCTGGATCTATTTCCTGAGAAGTAAAAAATCTCAGGAAATCCTGTCACGGTTTCAAGAGTTCAAAGCTCTTGTGGAGAACCAAACAGATAGGAAGATTCGGGCACTCAGATCAAACAATGGGGGTGAGTATACCTCCAAAGAGTTTGATGAGTATTGCAGACAGCATGGGATCAGGAGGCAATTGACAGTACCATACACTCCACAGCAGAATGGAGTGGCAGAGAGGAAGAATCGTTCGATAGTGGGTGCAACTAGAGCTATGCTGCATGATCAGAGTCTTCCTCTGTTTCTTTGGGCCGAGGCTTGTTATACTGTTGTTTATCTGCAGAACAGGAGTCTGCACCGAGCAATGGGGTGTAAGACTCCTGAGAAGCTGTTCACTGGAAAGAGACCTGAGATAGGTCACTTTCGGATTTTTGGATACCTTGCATACTCCCATGTCCCTTCTGAGAAGAGGACAAAGTTGGAGCCTACAGCGGAGAAAGGCATTTTTGTTGGATATGACAAGACTTCGAAGGCTTTCAGGATCTATCTTCCCTCGCAGAGGAAAGTTGTTGTGAGGAGGGATGTCAGATTTGAGGAGGAGAAAGCCTTCAGGAAGTCCATTGACTCAGAGTTGGGGGAGCAGCAGGTTGCACCTCCACAGGTGACAGGTGCACCGAGTCAGGTTTCAGTGTCACAGGTTTCAGGTGTGACTGGGTCACAGGTTACAGGTACATCCAGTTCAGGGACTCAGTCTACAGGGACCACTGGTACAGGGACAGATTCAGTTGATACTGGTTCAGGGTCGGCAGGCTCAGGTTCTCCAAGTACAAGCACTTCTTCATGCAGACAACAGTCTGATGAGGAGGTTATGCAAGAGCAGATGCAAGAGTTAGCTTCTTTCAAGAAACGAAAGCCAAGTTGGCTTAAGGATCTTGTGAATGAAGCTGAGCAGTCTGTGGGTCCTCCCAAGAGGGAAATCAGGGAGACCAGGGCACCAGAGAAATTCTGTAGCTATATGGCTATGCTGACTACTACCTTTGATTCTGAGCCTTCTACTTTTGAGGAGGCCAACTCCCACCATGTTTGGAGAGATGCCATGATGGAAGAGTACACTTCCATCGTGAAGAATGATGTGTGGGAGATTGTTCCGAGACCAGAGGGGAAGTCAGTGGTGACTTCCAGGTGGCTCTACAAGGTGAAGAAGGCTGCAGATGGCAGCGTGGATAAGTACAAGGCCCGGTTTGTTGCACGAGGGTTCTCACAGGTCGAGGGAGTTGACTATGATAAGACATTTGCACCGGTTACCAGATTTTCTTCGATCAGAGCAGTGATCTCCATTGTTGCAGAGATGGGTTGGAGGATTCATCAGATGGATGCGAAAACCACTTTCCTAAACGATTTTCTACAAGAGGAGGTCTACTTAGAGCAGCCACAAGGCTTTAAGATTCATGAGAGAGAGTCTCATGTGTGCAGGCTGAAAAAGGCTTTGTATGGTCTGAAGCAAGCCCCTCGGGCTTGGTATTCCAAGATAGACTCTTACTTGCTTTCAATTGGGTTTCGGAAGAGTGAGGCGGATCCCAACCTGTACTACATTGTGGTTGGTGGTGTTCCGCTCATCCTTCTGTTGTATGTGGATGACTTGTTCATTACTAGAGGAGAGGACCTAATCGAAGCAAGCAAGAAAGACTTGGCTTCAGAGCTTGAGATGGCTGATTTGGGGCTAATGCATTTGTATTTGGACATGGAGGTTCAGCAGGAGGAGGGGCATGTTTTCTTGAGTCAGGGGAAGTATGCATCAGAGATTTTGAAGAGATTTCAGATGACAGATTGCAGGCCTATGTCCACACCTATGGCCACCAACTTGAAGGAGCTTTATGCTTCTGAGGGAGAGTTGGTGGACCCTACTTTGTATCAGCAGCTTATTGGTTCATTGATGTATTTGGTCAACACCAGACCAGATATGTGTTTTGCAGTAAACACTCTCAGTCAGTTCATGGTGGAGCCTAGGAGAGTGCACTAGATTGCTGCAAAACATGTCCTGCGGTATTTGGCAGGTACGGTAGATTATAGACTAGACTACAGGAGATCTGATGGAGTGGGATTGGTTGGATTTACAAACACAGATTGCGCAGGCAGTGTTTCAGATCAGAAGAGCACTTCTGGTTGTTGTTTCAGTTTGGGCTCAGGTATTGTGTCTTGGTTCAGTCGAAAACAGAAGTCCGTGGCATTGAGTTCAGCTGAGGGAGAGTACATGGCAGCCAGTCAGGCCAATTGTGAGGCCTTGTGGCTTCGCAAGTTGATGGTGGATATATTTGGTCAGCAGATGGGGCCCACAGTGATACATTGTGATAATCAGAGTTGCATCAGGCTCTCTGAGAATCCAGTGTTTCATGACAGGTCCAAGCACATTGAGATCAGGTATCACTTCATTCGTGATTATGTTCAGAGAGTAGCAGTCTTGTTGAGGTACATTTCTACTGATGAGCAGGTGGCAGACATTCTTACCAAATCCTTGAGTAGAGGGAAGCATATTTATTTCAGGGATAAGATGGGAGTGGTGAAGAACACTTTCCTCGGTAAGAGGGAGTGTTGAAATGTTACCTAGCAAAGTGATTGTTCACCTGGTATTGCCTTGGGGTGGACAAGGTCACTTAAATAATGGACCCCTTGTCATTAATGATTAATAAAGTGTGATGTACTTTGTGTTTGCAGAGTGACTTTATTTAATCATTAAATGTCATAAAGTGAGATGTACTTTATGTTTGTAAAGTGACTTTATGATTAAAGTTCATAAAGTGAGAAGTACTTTATAATTCAAAAGTGACTTTATGATAAAGTTAAGTTGTGGTTATATCCTAAGTTTCACTTTAATGGAAAAGTGAATGGGTTTTTAATTAATGAGGGTCTCTCATAAAGTTAATTTAATGAATAACTTAAGTGCACATTAATGTCATTTATTAAATCATAATGGAGCATTAAATGAGAGCCATTGATCTAAATCCATCTTAGCCATTGATTTGGAAAGTTGATTACCATGAACAAAAAGGCAAAGGGCAAGGCAAATGGAATTCATTATTCACTTCACTCATTGAGATTTTGAGGAGAGGAGAAGAGAGAGCAAGAGGAGGGCGAGTTTTCCAAGGGAAGAGCATCAAACCCTTGTTTAATTTCTAAGAGAGAAATTGACTGAATAAGGGCACGATTTCCAAGGGAGCACTCAGCATTTATTGCAGCCATTAAAGGAGGCCGTACAGCAGCCATTAAAGGAGGTCGTACAGCAGAAATTAAAGGAGGTCATACAGCAGAAATTAAAGCACACTGTACCAGCATTTATGACAGCCGTACAGCAGCAAGAGGGCACGGAATTCTAGGTGTTTGATCAGCATTTATTGCAGACCATACATGCCCAGAATTCGAGGCAGATTGCTGGTCATTTAATGTTGGCCGTACAGTGCAATTAATGCAGACCGTACAGCAGCAGTGGGCACACATTTCCAGGCAGATTTGTGGGCACGCTTTCCGAGAGGAAAAGCAAAGATAAGTACATGCTGTTTGTATTTAATTTCTGAAGCTTAATAAGAAGAATTCTCTTGCACAGGTTTTCCCTGGAGGTTGGGGTTTTGCCTGGACCGTTGGTCATTTCTGTGTGTTGATTTTTATGTGCATGACATTTAATTTTCTGAGTTTAAATGCATGACTGAAAATTAATTTTCTGAGTTGGTTGAGAAATTGGGAAAAGTAATTTTTAATTCCAAGTGTTTCATGTCAGTCAAATTTAAAGTTTAAATTTGTGCATTCTGGGTTGGGCATTAAACTGAATGCAGAGAAGCCAAAAGGCTTGAGACCAGGTGGGGTTAAAAACAGTGGTTATAAATTTGCCGAAATTTAACATACTCATGCAAGCATTCACCCTCTCTCATGCAAGCATTTACTCCTCTTGTTGTGTGCTCAATCTTTAAGCCCTCAGCTGAAGAATCTACTGCCTCGGATGGTTCCTCTTTGCCTCAAATCAAGTGTGCACAATCTATCTCAGATCTGCCCCCTTTCTCTACTCTGGAATTTGACCTTCTTTACTCAAGAATGTGCCCCCTCTCACGCGCTGATTCGCTCTCCTATGTAGATGAACTCACTGCACAGCATAATACACCCCCAATGCCTTCTCAACTCCTTCATAGGTTTTCAGTGACTTTTCGAGGTCATAAACCCTAGCTCAATTTTCATGCACATGCATCATGCATATCTCATACACATGCATCATGCAAATCACATTACTGCATTAAGAAAATGGTGCATCATGCAATCCTTGGATGCAACCTAATAAAATATTTTTGGTCCTGCATGAAGGAGGTTAGGGGTCAGATAACTTTCCTAGTTAACTTTTCAATAGCATCAACACATTGTCATAAAAGCAAAAAGTTTTTCATGCACCTAAGGAATCTTGCATGTCAAGTCTTAAGTGTTAGTGTACATGCAACAATAACTATTGCATGTTACCTTCGAATGCATGCAACTTCTAAAAGTATTGCATCTTAACTAATAAGAAGTGTATGTAACTAAGAAAATGTGCCCTTATTTACTCAAGAATGTACCCCCTCTCATGCACCAACTCGCTCTCCTATATAGATGAATTCACTGCACCAATAATACGCCCCCAGTGCCTTCTCAACTCCTTTATAAGTTTTCGGTGACTTTTAGGGTTCAGAAACCCTAACTCAATTTTCATGCACATGCATCATGCAAATCACACTACTGCATTAAAAAAATGGTGCATCATGCAATCTTTGCATGCAACCTAATAAAAGAGTTTTGCTTATGCATGAAGCAAGGTTAGGGATCAGATAACTTTCCTAGTTAAGTTTTCAACAGCATCAACACATTGTCATAAAAGCACAAAGTTTTTCATGCACCTAAGGAATCTTGCATGTTAAGTCTTAGGTGTTAGTGTACATGCATCAATAACTATTGCATGTTACCTTCAAATGCATGCAACTTCTAAAAGTATTGCATGTTAACTAATTAGTAATAAGAAGTGCATGTAACTAAGAAGTGCGGCATGTTAGCATAGAAGTGTTGTATGTCACCAAGCAGCTTGTGTTAAAAAAAAATTGTGCTTCCATGTCACTAAGAAGTGTTGCACATTATTCAATGCATTTAATAAGTCAATTGTTTACCTCTAGGTACATCAACTACCAAGCGAGTTAATCCGTAACCTATGGAAAAAAGACTTGTTGCTAAAGTTACATAGGCTACATTACATTACATTAATACTTCACTGGAAACCGCGTGTCCTTTTAAGCAGCACAAAATTGGAGACCAAAAATCTTATAATAAAACTAGCTTAGGATATTTTCCTCGTGTAAGGATTGCTAAAAATTGCTAATGTCTAAAAATATGCAAGTATCAATAATGGAAGATTACTAAAAAACGATTACATGGCTAACAACAGCCAATGTCTAAAAATAGATAATGCCTCAAAAAGTAAAATGGACTAAACCCTCTAAAACTAATTGTCTCATCATTTCACCCTAAAAGTAACTATCATGGGTATAGTTATTTTTAGGGGGTTGAGTCCATTTTTAGACATCAACAATTTCTTGCCATCCCCGTGTGAGGAAAGTTATTTTTATTGAGTAATATATCCTAGGATAGCTTTAAAATAGACTGTCAACCTATTTTTATTCTCGAGCCCCAATTTTGTGAGAAACATTTATTAATATGTGCTCATGGGGAATATAAACACAACCACAGTTTTGAGAAACATATACTCTCTTTTTCTCATGCTTTTGTTGTATTCTTGTATTATGTATAGCATTAAGAACAACCTACCCTCTAAAGACACATTCAATCTATACAAAGTCTCTCTAGATATATTGAAAAGATATGGCCTTAGTTTTGCTAGGTTTGAGTTCCACTTCCATGAAACTATTACGACAATCAAGCAACAAAGATTGGAGAATACCACAACACAACCCCATCCTTAAAGAGAAAAATGAAGATCAAAGACCCATGGAAACAATCATCATCAACTTGTATGATCTTATCAAAGATGACCTCGTCTAGAATTTTGACCCCGTGCATTGTGTTGTTTACTCTCTATAATTGATTTGATGCTAGTCCTATATAGTATACACTATAAACTAGCAAAAAGGAAATAATTGTGGATGAAGAAACTCAGTTCCAAAGTACATATGACAATAATGAGCACAACAACCTTTAACATATCAACAACACTAACAACGAAGTTAATTTTTTATGTTTGATGACACAACTTCAAGTCATTAGAAACATCAAATGTAGACTATGGCCTATAAGCATAAATACAAATCTACCAGGTTTAGTTGTAACTAAAATCAAGTATTCTATAGCCAACAATATGTTATAGTATTATCTTAGAATATTTTGAATAAATAATAATAATGTTGAATCATTTTTTTATTTGGAATTTACCTATCAAAGGTTTTTTTTTCCATGATATTCCTACTAGTTAATGAGAACTAATGACCTTTAAAAACCACAAGTTATGTACAAATATTATATCAATACATATATGTGACCCAAAATCAAGAGATGTCAAGGATACCTGTCCATGGTGAATTGGTTGACAAAAATGGGTGTAGGATCAATATCATTGTGAGGGCTATATGGTTGTATACCCCTAATATTATCCACACCCAGCAATGCATCTGCATGTTCATGTGTCAAAATAATCTGCAATTTTGAAATGAAAAACAATAAGAACTACATAATCATTGATCTCACCAAAAAGACAGATCAATTGGGAAATTATTGATGGAAAACATTCTTAAACACAAAGACAAGATTAAAGAATTAAATTAAAAAACTAGCCATGAAATTGTGCATATTGGAAGTAATGCAAATCACTCTTTAACCATATTTAAAACCCTGACCTTAAATACTTATTTTAGGACAATATATTATCACTAAGAAAATATAAACAATATTCAAAACTCAAGAAATAAGCATAAACAATACCACTCTGCCCAAATGAGTAGATACTTCATAGGTTTATTCAAGACACTAACCTGGAAAAGCTTGCCAATATAAATTGTTAACAATAAAAATAAATTTATTTCCATAAAAAAATCAAATTATTATTATATTTTTGAAATAAGACTTCTTCTAATAGACAAAAAACACAAGGGAACGTGAATCATAAAACACATCTACATTATTGCAGTCAACAATGAACATTGCAAAACGGTTTGCATAAGCCCAAGCAGAAATATTTTTTTTGCATCCAATAAAAATCCCTTGGGCCTAGTTTGAGCATACACCTCATAAAATGCTAACTTTTGAAGAGACTCGATAGAACCTATCAGCTGAAAATCATACTTACCTTGAATCTTCCAAATTGAATACAACACCAAAGAGTGAATACAATCACAAAGGCTGCTACAATGACTAAGGATGAGAGATTTGCAATCCCCAGCCAGCATTAAACGCCAATGAATACCTCCATGAAAGATTGAAGAAATCATGTTCTGCACTACTTTCCAACATTCTAGCTTATCATCACTCCCAAAGGATGTCTTTGGCAATCTCCGATTTACCATAATGGGGTCATCTGCCATCTGTAAAACCAATCTTGGCAACTCTAGATTTAGATGGCATTCCTTGATAGATAACCAGCCACATGAACACCCCAAGTTTGTGGGTACAAAGATCTTCTATATGACCAAACACTATCAAGTTAGGTGATAAACAAATAATAACAATGAGAGAATAATACATGACTTCCAATGTGATTCATTATGAAAGACACCATTCAAACATAATGAACTTAACTCTAAAAAGGTATAGGAGTGTGTCTAATCTCTAACTACGTAATTACATGACTTGCGCATTAGTCACATTTTTACTTTTACTATTGACGTAGACCTTTTTATTTCAAAGAGTTAACATTCATCATTATATTCTAGCACCCCCCTAATGATGAAGTTTAAACCAATTTTGTCTCTAAATTTCACAAATTTGTCCTTACTCAATGACTTGGTGAATGGATCAGCTAATTGATCCTAGAGAATGACAATATGGAATACACAAGCTCTATCTCTTGCTATGTACGTTCTCACAAATGAAGTGATAATGAATCTCCAAATGCTTCATCTTCAAATGACAAATTGAATTTTTTCACCAACCTCAAATTTCCCTAATTGTCACAATATAAGGGGAACTCTCCATCCTGCTTAGCTCTTGTTACCCCTCAATTTGCATGAGGATGATTACAATGATTGAAGACGACGATGTACCAAAAGACTCACGATTTGTAATGTCCCCTTCCAATTAGGCCTTAAGGCCCCAAAACCGCTAACCTATGTGATTCCTGTGGGTTCGAGCGGTTACTGACAGCTAGGGAATCAGCTAAGAACTGATGCCATCCATAGAAGATCTAGGGCATCATCATTTGGTCGAGAAGGACCAAAGGCCACCTTCGTGCATGCCATCCTAGCATTATTTAATAATGCATGCACTCTTTAAGTCTCCATCCACATGCATGCAAGTCAACGGCAAATTAGAAGATAAAGTGACCTAATTAGGTCAAAGATTAGGTTTTGAGCAGTTGAACTTTATAAATAGAGGATAAAGCGAAAGGAGACTTCACTTTGGATTATTATTTTTTGGGAGCTCTTGGATTGCAGCACAGCAGTTGGGGTTGGAAACGGAGTCTTCAGCTAACAGGATTTCGGCAGTGAAACATCTGTCCTAGTCTTATTCCGGGTAAGCCATACTGATTCACCACTTGTTCTTTATTCATTCATCAGTTATCTAGTACGTGGTATAGATCGTTGCAGGGACACGTGTGCAGCCGTAAGAGGGGTTTTCAGCCAGAAAGCCCTAATCAGCTGTTGGGCCTTCAGATCTCAGTTTCCTTCCAAAACTCAGGCACCATTCTCATCATCAACTTCATACTCCGGTACCCAGTGATTATCAGATCCATCAGGGTTCATCCGAAGCAGTTATTAGCAGTTTCGGGGTTCCAGGGCGTGAGTAGCTGCCTCTCTGAAGCAATTCGCTACCCTGCCTAGAGGTCTCAGAACCTCCGCATGCATCAGGCATTCTCTCCGGCACTGAAAACCTATCGACCCGGCAAATTCGCAGTTCCATCGGACACCTCCTTCCTTGAGGGCGTTACCCTTTTCTGACTGGGGCGTCTTGTTGCTGGGGTTCACCTGGAGCAGAGGAGATCCACCTATTTCCGATCCAGTATCCGGTGCTTGCATACTTTCTCCGGAGCAGTTCAGCCGGCTTATCAGTGGTAAGTGTTCATTCTATCTCACAAACCCTAACCCTAATTTTTCCTATAAAATAGGGATTTTTGCTTGGCAGTTTGCATGCCCCGTTGTATCAGCATATTTGTATAGAAATAGAAAATATCGGGATTTGGGATATTACAGTGGTATCAGAGCTATTTTCTTGGACAGCTGTGGGCTTAAGAGATGAAAAGTAGATGAATACAGAAGGAGATCCTTTTGTAACCTATAGGAGGAGGAAGAGTAGATACACAGAAGAATTTGAAGATATCCAACTAGAAGATACCAATTCAGACATGGAACAGACAGGTATACATTTTGATAGGGGAAAAGGAACGGGAGAAGAGGAGGATCGGATGGAGTTTCGCAGCTTGGTATCTGCATTGCAAGACTTAGCCAAAGGACAAAAAGAAGTCCTCAATGCAATCAACAGACTGTCAGCGAAACCGGAACCACGTATCAGCAGTACACCTCCCTCGCCGGTAGAGCGGGGATCTTTAAGCAGCAGTGGAAAGATGGTGTACACCAACATCCAGAACACTCCGCACATATACAATAGACCTACTATCAGGCCTATCATGCCTCACTTCTTGGCAGATACAGTAGGGGGCTCGGTCATGCAGGTAGAACCCAACGAGCCTTTTGGGGCTTATTTGCAGGAGTACAGAGACTTAGGGGATGAGTTTCATGCTGCCATGTCTTTCTCAGACTTCT